>CAAKHG010042812.1:0-14434 GCA_901007715.1 Dactylopterus volitans | reverse complement strand
GGGGGGGGGGGGGGGGCACCGTGGGTGGGTCCTGGCCAAGGTTCAAGTCAGCCTTTTATGACTCATCCGCAACGTGACTGGGAGAACTCGACATCTACCATCCATCAAACTGTCACACGCTGATGGACGCTGGCTCGGGGGGGAGTTGCTGGTTCCATCTCCAGCTCCTCCAGAGACCTCGCCGGCACCCTTGAGCAACAGAGTGAATCTCTAATAGCTGGTGATGTGGACTCGTTTGCAAACGGAGGCTTAATTATTAGCGTCTGGGCGCTACAAACAGCGAAAGGCAGCTCAGAACACACACACGAAAGCACTGGCTGAAGCTGTTAACAACAGCCTGCTGCACTGAGTTTACCTCAAACCAATCTTGACCAATTTTTTTTTTTTTTCAATCAGCAAAAATTATCTATCTGTTGTTGTGGACACTTGAGGTATGAGAATGCGCTTATTTATAAGCACTGAAAAAAGGGGCTTTTGAGGCACGAACAACTGGAGCATCATCCAAGAAAAAGGTCGAGAAGGAATGAAAGTAGGGCAGCAGACTATCTGAAAGCGGCTGAAGGTTCATCACTGTGTGTGTGCGTGTGTGTGTGTTACTAGTTCAGTTTTGCATTTTTTTCCCAGTCTTTATTTGAATCTGGACTTTTCCATTCCGGTTTTGGTTTGGTTTTCAAAACCCTCTGGCCCGTTTAGTTTCATTTCTTATTTGCGTAAGAGGCTGTTTTAGTTTAGCTTGTGTCAGCTCCCGTTGTCAACCTTATTTCGTGATTTTCATTTGGTGAAATGCGGCATTTGTCTTCTAAGGAGGGATGCGGATGGCATGCCAGGTAAAAAAAAAAAAACATATATATGTATATAATCATTTTGTACGAATCAATTTAAGTTTAGTACATTCTAGATATTTGCCGTCTGGTGATCTAGTTTGACCCACCAAAATACCCAATTTTGGGTGACATATGTATGCGAATATATGACAAAGATGAAAACTGAAGAGATTTTCTTAATAATATTAGTTAGTTTTGCGAAAAAGATCCAGTTGTTTTTTGTTTTTTTTACTGATAATTGTTTCGTTACTTTATTGCAGCAAAAAAACAAAAAAAAGCAAAATTACATCTAGTTTGTCATTACTTTTATCAAGGACCTTGTTGTGACTAAAATGTAATTCAGTTGGTCTGTGTGCGTGTGCGTGTGTGTGTGCGTGTGTGTGGGTGGTGCGTGTGCGTGCGCGCGCGTGTGTGTGTGTGTAGCAGATGTAATGAGTCCCCACAGAGATCTGGAGAATCACTGTCACCCAGTTGTTTAATAAGTTATGCCCGAGCTGTAGGAGGTCGTAGCGAAAACACACACTTATCCCAGCAGAGTATACGGGGCGTGTGTGTGTGTGTGTGTGTGTGTGTGTGTGTGTGTGTGTGTGTGTGTAAGCGACTGTGGTTGTGTTGGTGTGCTACCAGCCTGAGTGTTTAGTGGTTTGTGACATTTTGTTTTGCTATAAAAATGAACCGCTGTCTTCAGCTAATGGTCGACGTGAATCTGAACTCTTTCCTCCGGCAGTTTCTGCAAAGTCATTGAGTCGCTGAGTCATTTACACTGTGACACACACACACACACACACACGCGCACACACACACACACCTAAAACACAGAATTCTTCAGTGTGAGTCAGTGTCAATGAACATAAGGCTGGAGCCCAGCTATATTTTAGAGTGTGAGTGGTGTGAGGTCACACACACGCGCGCGCACACACACACACACACACTCACGCAGTCGAGCTCCCATCCTATTTCTTACTCACATTTTTCCAGCCGCCGTCCACGAGCCTCTTACAAATAAATGACGCCACCATCCTGGAATGTAGCGACAACAATAGCGTTTAAGTGATTACTCACTCGGACGTTTACGGAAAATTAACAGCGGCCATGTCGATATTCTGAGCGGCCGCAGCTTCTCAGACATCGGGTATTTGTGCGTGTTTCTCCGTCTCGCGCTGTCATAACTAAAACGCCAGCATGAGTCGGTTCACCGAGCGTCGGGAAACAGTCACGCTAAAGGCGCTTTTCGAGTGAAAAGCGACTTTCGAAAGGCCGGGTTTGCTCGGATGTTTACCCATCGAAGTTCAGGGCATCGGCACGCTAACATGTCAACGAGCGGCAGACGCAGGCGCAGGATGGCGTAATTCAAACCACTGGGTGGCCGCAGCACATGAGACGCATTAGTCAGAAGGGTTAATATCCGCCAGAAACATCCCAACAATCCACCCAATGGGAGCCATTTTTATTGTTTTGGGAAAGAATAACAAGGTGGCGCGACTGGAGCTAAAAATGACAATCACAATCACCACTAGTGCTACTGATGCTACTCCTGCAAATGCTAATACCACTACTACTGCCGCTAATGTTGCTATCCCTGCTACTGACAGTACTGCTACTGCTACTCCTGCTACTACTGCTGCTTATACTACTAATCCTGCCACTACTAACACTGCAATGAATGCTACTTCTGCTACTGCAGCTATTGGTACTACCACTACAACTGCTACTCCTACGATTGCTGTTACCATGACTGCTGCTACCACTATTACTATCAGTGCTAATGCTGCTACTGCTGCTAAGGCTATTACTATCAGTGCTAATTCTGCTAATGCTGCTAACGCTATTACTATCAGTGCTAATGCTGCTACTGCTGCTACCGCGATTACTATCAGTGCTAATGCTGCTACTGCTGTACATATTACTATCAGTGCTAATGTTGCTACTGCTATTACTATCAGTGCTAATGCTGCTACTTCTGCTACTGCTATTACTATCAGTGCTAATGCTGCTACCGCTATTACTATCAGTGCTAATGCTGCTACTGCTGCTAAGGCTATTACTATCAGTGCTAATGCTGCTACTGCTGCTACTGCTATTACTATCAGTGCTAATGCTGCTACTTCTGCTACTGCTATTACTATCAGTGCTAATGCTGCTACTGCTGCTACTGCTATTACTATCAGTGCTAATGCTGCTACCGCTATTACTATCAGTGCTTATGCCGCTACTGCTGCTACGGCTATTACTATCAGTGCTAATGCTGCTACTTCTGCTACTGCTATTACTATCAGTGCTAATGCTGCTACCGCTATTACTATCAGTGCTTATGCCGCTACTGCTGCTTCCGCTATTACTATCAGTGCTAATGCTGCTACTGCTGTTACTATCATTGTTCATGCTGCTATTACTGCTCCTTCTACCGACTACTGCTACGACTACTACAGCCACTACTTCGACTACTGTCCCCTGCTATCATTGCGACTACTGCGCCTTTCACTGCGCGTCCTTATTTGAAACCGACAGGTGTGCGATTCGTGGTCGCAGAGAGGAAACCGTTTTTCCAAGCACTCGCTAAAGAAATTTGCTTATCTTTCATAAATGTTTGTGTGGATAAAAGTGGATCTAAACCTTGAGGTGTCAGTCATGCTTCCATTGACACTTTTCTGTCGGCCTGAGCTCATTACAGACACCACACGCTCGCCACTCATTCATTCACTTCGCTGAAAGCCAAAACCCAGATCTCAAATTAAGCCCACCAAGTAACTTGTCAACACGCTGTGGAAATAATGAAAGCGGGCTGAGAATCCACCCTTTGCTGAAAGCCGTGACATAATCAATAAAAGCTGACGCATCGTGCTCAGCGCTACATATGTGAACCTCATGTGGCGGCTTTTTTTCCCAACGGCATCTCTGGCCACGCTGATTTGCATTCCCGCAACTATTTCAACTGTGCCAAGCAGCGCCTGGGATGGACTAGCAGCCTGTGTCAGGAGATCCAAACTTGTGTGTGTGTGTGTGTGTGTGTGTTCCACATCAGCCCCCAGCTGCGCGGGTGGCGCTAAGTTACCGCGGATGAAAACCCATCAGATTTTGCTGCTTCGAGGGAAAAAGGGGGGTTTCGATAACAAAACGACAGGGGACTTTTACTTTGAAGAGTTCACGGGACGTGAAGAATCCGCCGTTTTACAGCTGGCTCGTTTGACTATTGGGTTTACGTGCCAAGATGAACTGAGCTGAGTCGCGGCAAAGCATAACGTATGGAAAACCCCCCCAGTGGTGGTGCCAACGGAAAATTCAAGGAAGAGTGGGGATAGAAGAGGAGGGGTTTGGGGGGGGGGGCGTCACCAGAGCCATGCGACTCCATCAATGGATGCCTTTCTAACCGACACGGCCTCCCATTAGCGCAGCTGGTGAATCACAAAGATGCAAAAGTAACTGACAGATTTTGCGTCTTCCACTGAACGGGGAACATTTCCCACAGACCTTCACGCATTTACATCACACAAATATAGCACATGTACCACACTGTATGTATGTCCCAAAGTGGGAAAAAAAAGACGATGAGCTTTATAAGCCTCAGGGGTAAAAAAAATAAATAAATGAGCTATCGGCTGAATCCGGACTCGATGTGATCAAAGCATTTCTGGAGAATCTTCAAATAGACTTCTTCGGAGCACAAACGGAGCGATCTGGCGGCAGGAGTCTGCCTCCGTCCTGTGAGAAAGCGTCTTTATGGACGCATGAATCACGCTGCCCATAAACAAACAGCCTGTCTGCTGATGGCGAGCATCATTACCGGGAAAACACACATGGACGCGAGCGCAAATGTACACACACACGCGCGCGCGCGCGCACACACACGCTAAAAAAGGAGTTGAACAAGGACAGAGAATTATCTCCCAGGTTTTCTGATCCTCCTGAGTCTACCGGCCTCCCACACATAACACACACACACACACATACACACACAAACACGTAATGCCAGCTATCCAGACAAATATGCGAGCACACACAAACACAAGAGTCCAGAGTTTCCGCAAAAATCCTCCGTTCACTTGCTGTACGTCTGAGAGCCGCCGCATCCGAGTCCGATAACGGTCGACGGCGGCGGCGCCGGCGGACTCAACGGTCGGAAACTGACCTCGTGTTTCGCGCTCATCTGCTACTACGAGTCGGTGCTACATCGAGTGCACCGAGCAGCCACAAACATTATGACCACTGCATGTTTACCCGAGAATATAACGCAACAGCCCTGCGGTAGGGTCCCCCCTCAGGAGCAGTTTTATGCTGAATTTTCAATGAATCTACCTGAG
The DNA here is from genome assembly GCA_901007715.1 of Dactylopterus volitans. Lineage (NCBI taxonomy): Eukaryota > Metazoa > Chordata > Actinopteri > Syngnathiformes > Dactylopteridae > Dactylopterus > Dactylopterus volitans. The sequence continues at coordinate 9,312 of CAAKHG010042812.1, read as the reverse complement.
ACAAGTGTTGACTTATTGATAAGATTATTATTGAGGCTGTAATTACACTGAGAGGCGTCCCTAATATTGTGGTCATCCCACTCGTTCATTACTCCTGCTACTACGACTGCTCCTCCTATTACCACTGCTCATACTACTACTGCTACTACTACTATTACTACCACTAATTATACTACTGCTGCTGCTGCTACTACTACTACTACGATTCTAAGATTGCTACTGCTGGTCATACTACTACTGCTGCTACTACCATTACTAGTACTGCTCACCTACTGCCACTATGACTATTGCTACTACTATAATTGCTACTGTTGGTCATACTACTACAACCTCTTTTACTACTACTGCTCATACTAAAGATACTACTATTACTACTACTATTGCTAGTGCTGGTCATACTACTGCTACTACTATACTACTGCTACGACTAGTGCTACTGCTCCTAACACTTGTACTACTGCTGATGATACTGCTGCTGCTGCTACTATTCCTAGTACTGCTACTTCTGCAAATGCTGCTACTACTACTACTGCTGATGCTGCTAGTCGTAGCACTACGACTACTACTCCTAGTACTGCGACTGCTGCAACTACTGCTGTGAATGCTGCCACTGTTACGACTACTACTGCTGCTGCTAGTACTAGCACTACTACGACTGCTAGCACTGCTACTGCCGCTTCTGGTGGCTTGACTGCTCCACTAGGAGCTAGGAGGCACTAACAGGCAGCAGCAGGAAAAGAGTGGATCCAAGACGCGTCTCATCGTGTGGACGTGCACGGCTTCCCCCAAAAAAATCGACGAGAGTGGCCATGACATAAATGTCACCATCCATGAACGTCATGTCTTGGGACGCTTGCACACACCCACGCTGGCACCTGCGTCCGCTTGGCAGTCGGCGCATGCTCACGTGAGGGTTGAATCTCTGTACGCTTTATTTTGTGCATCCCGTCTTCAAAACAAAGGCAGCAGGTTATTATTTGTTAACAACGGCTTTATGGCGGATACATCCCGAACTGCTTAGCTTTCTACATCTCCAAAAACCTCTCTCAAACTTTCCAAATTGGAATTATTTGTATCAACTGACCATATTTTTCGAATTTACATTGTTACTTTCTTGCTAGAAAAAAAAAAAAATCTCAAAACTGTGCCTGCAGGAGGGAAAACCAGACAACATGCAGGGACCTTAAAAAGACACCAGTGTCAAATTAAAATCATCCCCCCTGCATATTTTTTTCCCCTCTCCCTGCTCACTCTTGCCTCCCTCTCAGATTCTCCCCTCTTTCTGCTTCCAAAGAGGCAAATCTGGAATGCAAAAGTATAATTTTGTTTACAGGACAAATATGAGCAGCGCACAAACTTGTGTCAACAAGCCGTCCACACACGGTCCCCCCTCGGAGGGCTCCAAGACTTCACCGAGAAGCCTGCGGAGGATCCGTCGCAATTATTGATGAGGCAGAGAAACCAACATTTCCTGCGCGGTTTTAGGGGAGCTCTATTTATAGGAGTCCAGGTTAGATTACATGTTTATTCTCAAAACGGGGGGGTGGGAGAAAAAAAGGGCTTGTTGAGTGACCAGTTCACAACGCTCGCTCAACAAAGCAGCGGGTGGAAAATTCCCTTCCTGGCACGCTGACAGCGAGCGCCGCCCGCTCTGAAAAGCTCTCAGCCGGTTTCCTCCACATGTGGGGTCTCCATGACATCCTTGACATCCGGCCCTCCCCGCCGGGGGATTACTGGACCGGCGGCTAATGGCTGTTTGGGGACGGCGACATAAATCGACGTGTGTGGGAAATGGATGTGTGAGAAAAGAGTCAGATTAAGACAACCAGGCGTCACTTTCCCAGCCTTTGGGATTTGAGCGCACGTGTACATGTACACAGGGCTGCTGCGACCGAGTTTGCTATGTGTACACGTGGAGAGGTTTTTTTATGCGTGTGTGGTTTTAGTGTACTGACAGCTGACTGAGACCATGGTGCGCCCCCGTTCCCCTCTCCCCTGCCAGTCTTAAATAATAGGTATCCATTTGCGAAGAGTGCATCCTCTAGGACCAGCAATAGACCCCGCCCCCCTCCTCCCAATCTCGTATGCCTTTTTGTCCCCCCCTCATTTTTATGCCGTCATAAACCTGCCTTTTTTTCTGCCATTTCTTCAGCCGTCGATTCCGCTGGAAATCTGATTTCACAGAAGCCAAGTAAACAAGTCGATCTTGATGTTATTTCCCTCGTGATTTAAGATTCGCTTTCTAGGGCGAAAAAGCTTGCGTGGATGCTCATTAAAATTGACGTGAAAATGTGTTTTAATCTGTTCCCGAACAAAAAAAAAAATGAACTGCTGAAGTTGCGACCGAGCTTGGTTGCGGCGCCCCTGTGCTGTTTTTTAATTAATGTGAATTTGTTGCCAGACACAACCTCACCTCGACGGGAAGTTGGCTCAGACGTTCATTCATGTTCCGGCTTTCAGAGTTGAATGATGACATAGACAGTTTTTATTTCACTTCCCTATTTTGGTCTGACGCCTTTAAACTGATTTGCAAAATCACTTTGTCTCACCAAAGTCACTTTGACTTTTTTTCTTTTCTTTGCATCTTAATAGGAACTCATTATCTATGCACTGGTGCAGAAATACTGTGTTCTCCCTGAAGAATACAGTGTGATGGCTTTTTTTTTTTTTTTTAAACAATACCTCACCCATAACGTGCTATAATTTAAAAGACACCACTGAGGTCGGCAGCACAGATGGGCAAAACAGGGCCTACGGGCCAGAAGTGGCCTGTGAAAAGCCCATATGTGGCCCGTGTTGTCCTCAAAAGGAAGACAAAGCGACCCTCCAAAAAAAAACAATAAAAGGAAGCGATGTGTTAACTAATCTCAAGGTGGATGATTACAATGAGTGCCAAGGATGCCATATTACTTACTCCCAACACAGGAAGCTGTCGACACTGCTAGCCCCAAGTTACTGGTTAGCATGGTTTTCATTTGAGGGATCAACAACAGTGTTGAAATCAGTTTCAACTTTTTTTTTTTAAGTAATTCATCTTCTCAATGTGACTTAATTTCGAGAGTCATCTGGCCCCAGACCTTCTGACCCCAGACCTTCTGTAGCCCTTCATCACACATGTTGTGTGGCCCCCCTTGCTTATTTCATTTAAAGTCAGTCAGCTGGTGCCCACCTCAGCCCCGGAGAGCTGCCGAGCATTTTCAGAGTGGCTTTAACCTCCCTGCCCTCGGCCTGGCACTCCACCAACCCGGGCTCCTTAAACCTTTAAAGTAGCCACTTAATCTCCTTGCAGCGTTGATTGACTTTGGCTCAGCTGTGAACTGTTGTTGTTGCCACTAGGAACGGAGAGGCTTGAGATTTTTCTCCATCGCCTGCTCTCGAGCTCTCTCGATAGAGCGCTTATCTTAATGAAGACCTCATTCCTGCTGCGCGCCAACCCCGTCCAACCGCTACCAGGCGAGTGGGCGGGGAGCGAGGCGAAGTCGCAGCAGGCACATCGCAGTGGGGAGCTTCAGAGGAAAGATATCGTGTTCCCGAAACCTTGAAGCTAAAATACTTCATGCACTCCTGTTGCACATTAGGACGAATCCCAAACATAAAAGAATCTAGAGGCTATCACGCCTTTTCCCCGCTGCTGATGGTCACAGGCAATTGAAAGTGTTCTTTGAGGATCTTTGCGTGCGCTCGCCTAGCGGCTGCACACCGCATCTTGGCTTCGCCGACCGTTCCGGGGACTCGCGTGGGATCGACCGCCCTCGCGCGACACCTTCTGCCATCTGCGTGGTCAATAAGCAGACGGCAGGTAGGTTTTCTAAGCGGGCGGCATCACCGAAGGAGCCGACTTGGCGGGTGGGGAGCGGGGCGGATGAGGAGGACGTGGGGGTCAAAGGGAGGAGGGGGAAGCGCGTAAGGTCAGCCTCCATAATCCTGTGCAGCTTTTATCCGGGGCTGAAGCGACGGGAACGTGACATTTGCGGGCGGGGGGGGCTCAGACGTCGTTACTTAGACCTGCCGTACCTGGAGGATGAGAACGAAGTAGTCGACGGGCTTGCCCCTCTGGTAGACGTAGTGATGCGGCGAGCGCTTCTCGCCGTCGTTGAACTTGATCTCCTGGATCACGTCGGGGTGGCGGAGGATTCGCAGCAGGACCTTATCCGAGATCTGAGATGGGTTGAACAAGCTGACCTCTGCGGGGAGAAGGAGAGGGAGGAAAAGGGGGTTTTCAGATCCACTCGGGAGGGGAGGGGGCGGCAATCAGAATGCTGTTGACCACGATTAATCAAGTATCTGCAGATGTTGAGAAAGTCATTCCGCCGGCATTTTTCAGATACCAATATGTTCATGTGAGATCGTTTGCCGGTGACGGCAATATGGAATCAAGCTGTTTCATAAAGGGGTCTGCTGTGACGGCACATGGACCATAATTAACACATAGTCGCGAGGGTTAAAAATGACTATAAGCAAATGGGAGGCACTTGATTGCATTTTCTAAAAGTCAAACACCATAACTAGAATTCACTTAGTGGATAAAAATACCACCTCTGTTTCTCTGAGAGGACGCCAGACAAAAAGAATACAGGCTTTAAAAGGCACGTCTACTTTACGCCCACAATGATTTACCACTTGAATGTTGGATTAGGAAGATAAAGGCGTCAGATGTTAGCCGAATCAGTTGAAGGCATCTGACACGTTCGATTAGCAGTGGTAGTCTAGCGCGCTTCAGGGGCAGCCGGCCCCCTTTCCTGGGCAGACACGTCGGTTTTTTTCGGGAAGCACCGCGGCATTCCGGGCATGCTTCATTAAAAACAACTGATACAACGCAGCCATTGTCGGCGTCGGTGCTTTGACAAGCGAAGGTCTTCTGCGGCAGAGATGGCCACACGTTCCCGCCAGATACCAGCGGTTCCAATCCTGATCCGACTGAATCGTTGATATTCCCACACGGCCAGCACACGCTGCTGTTGATCTCAATGTGGACCCACAAAAACACACGGTCCTCTTCGCAATATAATTAGTTTTTTACTTAGAATTGCTCGGGCAGACGTCGGCTAAAGGAATTTATAACTCCGCCACTAGCATACCTGCATTATTAAGATTTAAGTCAAATAAATTTTACAGCGTATGAGCCGTGACTGCTTGAAAACTAACACTGGCAAAAAAAAAATAAAAATAAAAATAAATAAAAACATATGGCGGCGCAGTCATACAGGGCGAGAAAGCACCGACATGCTGGGCTTATTTGACAGTCAACAGCGGTGTTGCTTCGCCTGTCAAACAACTCACGCACGCCCACGCCAACAGTTTATTTAAAAAAAAAAAAAAAACGAGTCCAGGAACTGCACTGGTGTCTGATGCTCCAGATTACGTAACGCTGCCAAACCAAATAATTACCTCATTCATATCTAATGCAAACAAGTGATTTTACTGTGTGCTCTGTCACGAGCATCATGGCAAAAAAAAAGAAAAAGAAAGAAAAGAAACAGAACAACCCCCTCATAAGGGGAGGGGGGGGATGACATTAGACTCTAAATGTCTTAACTGTTTGCGGGGCCTTGCTGTTGCAATCAGCTATAAGCGCCTTGGGTCCCCGCCCAAGCCGAGAACAAAGAAACAGTCCCGCCTGCCAACAAAACACCGGGCAGCACACAGTGAGGGGAGAGGCATATATGACCCGCGCTGGAATCCATCATCCAAAAGGCAAACAACCTCCGTTTTTTTTTTGTTTTTATTGCGGTTTACATATTAAGTCAACAGGTCCACCTGTCAGTGATACAGCGGCGGCGTTGCTGTGTGTCGTGGCTTTGGGTTAAACTTTAAATGGAGCGCTCAATTATTCTCTATCAGGGATCGTAACTTTTGACGGTCAACGGTGGAAAACTCAAGCTAACATAAATGAACGACGCGCGTTTAAGTGAAATTCCCTGCCTGGAATGCATCTCTCATAGATCAAATATATATTCCAGGTGTTCCATGAGAGGCATCAGCATCAAATCGGCAATAAAATCAAAAGTAAGATGTCAAATAAAGGACAAAAAGTTTTCAGTTCCTGCGTAATGAACCGAGAGAGCGGAAAAAAAAAAAAGGGCTGAGACATAAACTGGAGGCTAAACCACAGCAGGCAGAGGTTTAGCCTGCCGAGACACACTCTGGCATGCTCCTGCACCAAAGTGAGAGTGTGTGTGTGTGTGCGCGTGTGAGGCGTGCGAGTGCTGCGTCACGCTAGCCGCGGCTGCCCGCTAACCGCCCCTGGCGCAGAGCGTCAGCTAGCGCTCGCTAAGCGGACGGATTGCGACACGCTCTCGAGTTGCTGGAGGAGTCGTCTGGCGGCGGCGGCGGGCAGGCGGCGGCGGGCAGGCGGAGGCGGCGCGCTTCTCCCATCTTAAATAGATTTACCCGGGCAAATGCACAACTCTAAAACCTCCTCGCCGAACGCCGTCGGATGGCGGGGCGGCAGGCGGGCCCCGCGCTCGCGGCCGCATGCCGCGGGCCCGCGAGTCGCAAACGTGTTAAGCGCTTGGGTTCGTCCCCCACCCCACCTGTAGCCAGGAAGCGATGGGCGGCGAGCAGCAGCTGAGGGGAGATCTTGACTTTTGATTCGCTCTCATGCTTGAAGGCGGAAAAGTCTCTCTTGTTCTTATTGGGCGCCACCTTTTTCCTGGTGCGGTTATCAGCTGAGGAGACACACACAAAGATACACTTACTACGAATCATACATTCATTCAATGAAAATGTTTGGGAAGTTAGCGGAATGTAATATAAATGCCAATATATGTGAAAATAGTGTATTTCCATGTGTAAAAAAAAAAACAGTCGGTAAAAGGTGAGCATTTAACATTATGACCCCTGCATGTTTACTTTAGAATATAATGCAGCGGCTCTGCATTAAATTCTCCCTTCAGGAGGAGTTTTATGTTGATTTTTTTTATTGTTTGAGAGAGGTGTTGACATATTTTAATGGTTGTTACTGTTGAACTGTAATGAATCATCATGAGTCCTTAATATTTCGGCCATCCCTCTTGTCTCCTGCTGCTGCTGCTGCTGCTGCGAGTACTGAGAGGTGACCCTCATATTTTGGTCATCCAGCTCATATGCATTCGGGTCCTATTAAAAATTCTGACGTGAATGCATAGGCGCATAGAGCCCGGGGGGGGGGCAAAAAATACCAGAGCTCCCCTGTAATGGTGAGGCCCGCTCGCCGCTAAATATAAACCTTATTTTATAGAGTGGCGGGGAACGCATGAAGTTAGCATTGGGAAAATTTGGAGAGCGAGATCGCAGCGGTAATAATAACAAGTCGGGACATGCCGGAAATAAATACGGGCGACGGGGGGGAGCTCTTTATAGTCGGGGCCGAAACAGGAGCCGCACTTTGGCAGAATATTAGGGACACCTCGCAGCGTAACACTGGTGCAGTTCCAACGGCGTCACAGATTACGGCCCCGATGACAGTCATTCAAACGCGTCAGCGCCTCTCTCAAACGCACTCACTAAAGAAATCAACATAAAACCCCTGCCAAAGGGAGGATTTACTGCATGGATGTTGCGATATATTCAATCCTAAACATGCAGTCATCATGTTAGGCTTGATCGGTGCATTTAAGAGTGATTTTGAAACTCCTAAAATGAAGAGCAGCTTTGTTTGCGTGAGAGCTAAAGTGATGCGATGTGACGGGCAAAGGCGACGCTGGACTCACTGTAAAGGTCCGACTCATCCAGAATCTCCGACTTTATGATCTCCTCGATCACGTCCTCCAGGGTGACCAGGCCGAGCACCTCGTAGAAAGGATCTCCCTCCCCCTCGTTGTTCACCTTCTGCACGATGGCCAGATGTGATTTTCCTGCATGAGACAGGAAAAAAGATGTCAGGTCAGATATCTGCAGGTCAATCCAGCCCCCGTTATTCGATGCTTTTCAACGCGGCGCACGTGGCAACGATAGCCTTCAGATTTTTCCCAAGTTGTACTTATTACCATACGAGGTTTTACACTTTACATCATAATTCAAATCAGCCTCAGAGCAGTTCTAAAAGATGCAAATCAGGACCTGGAGATGATCAGACCCAGATTTCTGCAGCGCTCAGCAGCAGCAGCAGCAGCAAAAGCAGCCGCGACTGTCTAAAGAATCACAAAATAACGACTGAATCAACCCGGATGAGATGATACAAACTCATATAACTTGCAGCAGACTTTTTTTTTTTTTTTATTTATTAGACAGAGACGTTGCAATACCGCAGCACGGCAGCTATTACTTCGCTATCTCTGGTTTTATGAGGTGATTGTGGCTAATGTCGCAAATCAATTTTATGGCACGATCGGCTTCATTTCAACAATGAGATATTTATAGAACCGAATATCACGTTCGCGATCTAGTTGAAACGCATACGCTACTTATACAGTAACGCATCTTATACACACTACTCAACCCTTTATGAAAACATGAATGAAAAGGGTTTCTTGTTTTTTCATTAAGGATGCACACTGCGAGGAGAAAGATTTGCTGGAGATCAAAACAACTACACAAGAGACGTTTCAGTGTCGCCATTATGTCCATTATGGCAGCGTACAAACAGATCGATTGTTACCGGAACGAGCAGCACGTTTAGCATCAAATTTAGCCACGCCGGCGCAGACGTCAGAACACGCCGCTGCCCCGTTTAATCGTGACGCAACTTCCCATTCCGGAGGGCCGGTGCCGCCCAGCTGACACACACAAGCAGCGCTGCCGCCGAGCCGCCGCTAAATCTGCATCGGTGTTTGTGTCGCGCTAACGAGAGATTTTTTTTTTTTTGCAGCCGCTCCCGAAAAATGCCGAATCACGACGCCAAAATGGATCATAATGTTGCTATAAAAGCACAAAAATGCGCCGCGGAGCTGCAGCGAGGGCGCCATTAACTGCAGCTCCCGCTTTATAGTCACATGCCAAAAAAAATGTTGTACATATGGGATATTCCGTGTGGAAGGCGGAGAAGGTGGCAAACTCTTAGCCAAGTGTTGAGACACGCCGCAGCCTCGGGAACGCGTTTCACTGTTTTTTTTGGGTTTTTTTTTTTTTTAAACCAAAGCAATCTCAGACCAGGTGACTGCTATAGCACCGTTGTCAGATCCAATCGCCGAGCCGGTGCGAACGGGAAGCGGAGGGGGTCGGTCGTCACGTCGCACCGCACCACATCGGAAGCCGGAGGGGCCGAGGAAGGCCTGAAAGTTGTTTTTCATGGACGGACGATGAGGTAAAGGCTCATCTGTGGGCGGGGCATTCTGCCTGTCCTCTGCACACATCTCATCTCATCTCATCTCATCTCATCTCATCTCATCTCAT
>CAAKHG010042811.1:0-10282 GCA_901007715.1 Dactylopterus volitans | reverse complement strand
GTGATTAGACATAAAAATCCACACACACACATCAGCCATAAGATTACGACCACCGCGTGTCCACCATAGAATATAACGCAGCAGCCCTGCAATCAACTCTCCCCTCAGGAGGAGTTTAAAGTTGAATTTCGGTTGATGTATATAAGTAGGATGACCAGAAATATGAGGAGCACCTCTCAGTAGAACCCAGTGCAGTGACGGGAACACTTATTGCAGCACTGATGCATCACATTCCGTGGTGAACATGTCCTGCTTTTAATGTTGCGGCTGATCGCTGTAGATTCCCTGCCGGGAATGCTATTCCTGCTGGTTCTGTATGTTATCAAAATATATATATAGGAGATTTTGGGAATATCGCCATTGGAACTGTGATTTTCGATGCTGCCGAACCGCGCTGGGTGATGCCGAGAGGTGTCCCTAATATTTTGGTCATAGACTAACGCGCACGAGTGGTATGACCGAAACATTAGGGACGCCTCTCGGCATCACCCGGCGCTCCTGAAGGGAGAACTGATTGCAGTGCCGTCGCATTATATTTCTATGGTGAACATGCGGTGGTCATAATGTTATGGCCAAAAAAAAGAAAAAAAAATGGCTCGGCCGCGGCGCCGGAGACTCCGTCAGCGGACGCATCATCCCTCCTTTTCCCCCTTTTGAAAAAAAACAAAACACGAGGGACTGTTTTTCCGCCGCGTGACGCCCGAGCCAGGCCACCAAGGACGCCGGCCCTCCGCCACAAACTCCCTTTTATTGTTTTATTGACACATCACAGAACAAAAAAAGAAAAGAAAAGAAAAAAAAGAAGTAAAATCATGATAAGGGGGAGGCAGATTATTTCTTTTACAAGTGAACAAGAACAGAACCAAATGTTTCACATCTGCTCCTGCCCTTTTTGGGGTATTAGCATGAGAATGTGCAGGCAGGGCCTCGACGGCGCCCCGGAGAAAGAAGATGGAGAGCCCGGCACGGGGGCCCTGCGAGGCCGGCGCCAGATGTCCCCACCCTCCCCACCCACCGCCGTGTTGTCGGAACAATGCTAGGGAGTGTCCCCTCATTTAACAAATCACATCCCGTGTCATTTCTCTGTCGTCCCCCGACGCTCAACAACCCCCCCCACCCCCCGTCAAGCCAACCGTGAAGACGCCCCGCATTCCCCCACTCGGCTCAGGTGGCCTCGTGCCGCCAGGCTTCCGAACGGTCCGGATCAGACGTCGCGTTTTTTGATCGTTAATTTCACGTAGGGAGCGTCCCCGGCGGCATCCGTTAGTGGTTCCCTGAAGGGGGGTCACAAGAAAAATCTCAGGGGGGGTCGGATGTGATGGCCCGAGTGAGAGGGACCCCCCCAAAACAAATCCCAAAGAAATTAGAGCAGAACAGAAAACATTTTTACATTTTTTTTGACTTCCCTTAATTACAGTTTTTTTCCCCTCTTAGTCATAACATATTTTTTTTAATTCATTTTCATTATTTATTTTTTTATTGGTTAACTTTTTTTTTTTAAAAGCAGTCTGCTTCTTTGCCTCAGTCACAATATTGTTACAAATATTAATGCACAGTTTGAAAATTATATAAATCCTGCACTTAAAATCAATTAGCAGAATTATCATCATATTTACTATATTATTATATTTACACTGGCCCGTTCTCGTTTCCCTGCTGCAGCTGGTGGGGCCGGTGTAGTTGCGTTCTGGGCGGTTCGGGCTACAACCTGGAATATTTCACAGGACGGCGATGTTTTGTTTTGATAAATAAAATCTCCGACGTAAGAAGCAATTATAGTTGTGAAATGAGTTTAGCGGGTTAAAGCGCGCGCGTGCGTGCGCCCGAGCGGGAGGTCACGCGTGCAGCGCGCCGTTTAGCACAAACAGCCTCTTCTGCGCCGCCGGCACAGCGAGGCCGAGCAAGCGTGAATGCCGCCGCCGCCGCCGCCATTTTACGAGGGGAAGTGGCTGACGACCCGAACACGACACGTGTCCTTCATGTTCGGGGGGGATGCGCACGCCGGGAATGCTGGGAACCCCAAATATGAAGCACTGATGAGCGCCGTGGCGCTGCCGTCCCGAGGGGCGGCGGCGGCGGCGGCGGAGTCGGGACTCTAAATCCGGGGCGTTGCCTCGTCCAGCGCTCCGAGCACAGCTTAACGACGGTGCCCGCGACACACACACACACACACACGCACACACACACACACGCACACACACACGCACGCACGCTTTCCTTCAAAAGGACCCAAAAACAAAACAAAACAAAACAAAAAAACAGCAGTTAGTGTGTAATTACACACCCAGACATGGGCGCTTTTAGAAAAATGTGCAAGCAGTCAAGAGGGCATGTAAAAACGTAGCGCCGCTTTCATCTTCACCATTTATCCAAATTGCAGCGCTATAGTTACACTGACGCTGCCTTTTTGGAATCTTGGATGCGATTTTGAGTTTTGGGTTTGCATTTTTTTTTTTTTTTTTTTTAAAGTTTGAAGAAAGCAGAAACCGTTTGTTGCCCTCTGAATATAATCTCTTTTTTTTTTTTACTCTGCATGTTGAATAAATTCCCAGGACGCCAGCGTGGGAAAGCCGGAGGGTGGGGGGGGCGAGGGGGGGGCAACGAGCAGGCGAAGCCAGATCGAAAATGGCGGCGTTATCTGCGGGCGACTGTTGTTCGCCGGCAGATGCACAAACCGTACCTGGACTCAGCTCCCTCGAACGCTGCACCGGCGGCGGCGGGAGCGCGGACGCAGTTTCCATGCCTGAGCCGGGCCAGGCAGCAAGACCGCGCGTCTCGGCCGCGCACATAATTTCAAGACAGGTTTATGAACTGAGGTTTGGGAGCCGTCAGTCTGGAGGAGACATATTTACTGCCGGCGTTACAGCTTTACATTTCTCGACCTAAAACCTTTAGTGGTGAAATCCAACCCCCCCTTTCTTTTTTTCTTCTCTTTAAATTTTCTGAACATACTTTCCTTTTTTTTTTTCTTCTTTTCTTAAACTTTCGAAAGACTGCTCTTTATTAATGACTTTCAATACGATATGTTGCCGTGAGTGAAATATTGTCGGGAGAGCACAAAGCTCCGCGGGGCAAACATTGTTAGAAACACACGCAGGCCAGTGGAAATTGTATGGATGTAATTTATGAGCGGTTCCATGCCTGAACTCTCATCAACGTTGCAAATTTCCACTCAGGCCCGGCTGCTGCGACCCCCCCCCCACCCCTCCCCCTCCGCCTCAGAAATTCATCTCCCAAAATCATCTCGTTCTGAGTGCAGTTGAGATGGCGTTCACCACTTAAGAGCTCAGCTCGCTCTGTTAGCGAGTACTTAAGGAAGCCGGGAAAAAATCCCCCCAAAATCTCCTGTATATTAAAAAACATAAAGAACAAGTTGGAATCACATCTCCTGCAAGAAAATGTGCAGCCATAACATTAAAACCGCTGCAGGTTTACATGAGAACATAATGCAACAGCCCTGGAATGAATTCAGGAGGAGTTTTATGTTGGATTTTTAATTGAATGTGTGTGAGAGAGGTGTTGACATGTTTGAATGATTGTTATTGGGACTGTAGTTTGTGACGCTGTTGGACTGTACTGGGTTACACTGGGAGGGGTCCCTAATATTTTGGTCATCGTAATGCACATGAGTGGGATGAGCAAAAAATGAAGTTCAACAGTATCACAAATTACACTTGCAATTGCAATATTCCCAAAATCTCCTATATATTTATTAGCATACAGGACAGCTAGGAATAGAATTTCCTTCAGAAAATATACACAGATCAGCCATAACATTATGACCACTGCATGTTCACCACAGAATATAATGCAACAGCCCTGCAATCAATTCTCTCTTCACCGTACTGATTTATACTGAGAGGCGTCCCTCACATTTTGGTCAACCTAATGCATAAGAGCGGAATGACCAAAATATTAGGGACCCCTCTCAGTGTAACCCAGTACAGTCCAACAGCGTCACAAGTTACAGTCCCAATAACAGTCATTCAAACATGTCAACACCTCTCTCACACACATTCAATCACAATTCAACATAAAACTCCTCCTGAAGGGAGAACTGATTGCAGGGCTGTTGTATTATACTCTATGGCCGACACGCGGTGGTCGTAATGTTATGGCTGATCCGTGTATGTCAGGGCTGAAGTGGTGAATTGAATCGCTGAAAAGATGTAAAAAAGAAGGAAAGCAGCTGAGAAGAAGCATCCTGCTGCAGCTGAAGACAGCTGAATATTTTTATACGCAGAATTAAAGCAGAACTGCTCGGCATGTCCGGTCATTTTACTGCCACCATTTTCTTTTCTTAAATAAACACCTTAACATTGCAAAAACAAGTTAAAAAGTACATGAATAAATGAACATTTTTAGGGCTGAATTGCTTCTTTTGCCAGTACAAAGAAACTCCGGGAAGAGGAAGAAGAAGAAGAAGAAGATTGGTCGGTGTTAATATTCACCAAATTTGTCATATAACGGAACATCGTGCACTCTCCAAACATGTGCGAATGCTGCGTGAGCGGTGACTCAGTGTTTTACCGAAACATGCTGGGTTTTTTTTTTTTTTTTTTTTGCACCACAAGAGGAAATGTGCTGGTTCTATATACACAGCTGCTGAGCATCGGTGGGGGCTGCGCTGCTCCGCCTCATTGGCAGGAACAGGAAGGCTTCCCTTTGAGCACGGACGCGCAAATAAATTGTGCCTCTAATCAGATTAATGCTCATCTGCGGCGCGTTGTTCCTCCAGAATCGTCTCCAGAATGTCAACACACAAGCAATTTGAACGGAGCACACAGGCAATTACTTTCCATTCAACTGCTTTTTATCTGCAGATTTTCTGTTTGCTGATGTTCGCCACGGGCTCCGGAGCAGGAGATTGAACGTCAACAAAATAAGAGGGGCTTTTATTTTTTATCTTATTTTGGTTGATATTATGATTTCGTTTATTTTAGCTATCAAACAGGAACACGGTGTCATGATCTGATGTTGCTGCTGATGCTTCAGTGCAAAAACACAATTAATTTTTGGACGGAAGATTGCCTCGATATACCGGGTGTGTGGCGCCAAAGCCTCTGCTGTTGTATGCAAAATCTGCGTGTGTGTGTGTGTGTGCGCGCGTGTGTGGTGCATTCGTGTCACATTCCTTCCTCCGAGAGGCAGCAGGATGCAGCTGATTATGAGGAAGGGGGGCCGGAGGGTGGGGTCTGTTAGTGTTAGAAGGTTGCACGGCCGCATGTGTGCATCTCTGCAGGCCAGACATCAGGTCTGAAGACGAGATGGTGCGGGCTCAGAGAGGTTAATGGCACATATGGCCGGCCTTGTTGTATCGCAAACAGGCCAAATTAATCTCCAAATGCACTTGGCAGCGGGGGACGCGACGCCAGGGTGACCTCAATAAGTTACGTCAAAGTATGAAACAACCCCGTAAATGTCCCATGCGTGAAATTAACATCCGGAAAATCCGCATTGTTCCAGCATTAGACGCCTTATTAATGCTTAAAGGGAAAGTGTTGTCAGCATCTCTCATGCTGCCATCAGACACACGCAGTTCCGGTTCTGGCTCTGCAGTCTCAGAACCCTGGTGCTTTCTGGGGAACCAGCCCGCGCTCACGCCAGATGGAGCGGACACAAAGTGGGAGGACGAGACGAAGTAAACGCAGGTTTTGATCGACCTAAGTTAGCCTATTTGAGCTTCATTTTGGTACGCAGTCAACCTAGCGTGATGGTATGTGGATACCCTGGCATGGCTGCGGTGGCTGGATTCAGCGCCCCCGGTTAGCTGTCCAGTAGCTCCAGAGATGGACATGCATCACCAGGTCCGGCTCCACGTTGGCCACAGTCTTTCTTGCTGTCCCGCGATTCCTTCTTCGGTTTCTTGAGTGCATGAATTATTTGGCGTGGCGTTCGGATGAGCCAGCCCTCGCCATCTCACGCCCCAGGACACGAAACGGTCGTCCGTGAAAGTTCGGCAGGGCACATTTGACAACGCGGGAATATGGCACGCCGCTGATGATGTCACAGTTCGCGATGAGGAGCCGACCACTTTTTTTTTGTGGTTCCAGCTGAGAACCCAACTTTTCTGGCTCTGAACCAATTTTCTTGCGGTCTGATAATGCCGGTTCAAAATTTGGTCCGGGAAGCTGTGCAGGCGGTGCCCCCCATGTACCAGGATGTGATGCGTTCCAGCACCTGATTGAGCCCCCCACCCACGAAACCTCCGGAACAGTTGTGGGTTTTGAACAGCAGCGTCAACCGAGAAATCCAGACTGGAGCTTGTAGCTCCTCCCTAACTTATGGCGTCATCGAACATCAGCACTGATCGGACCTGCACGTGAAAAGTTAGCGTTTAGCTCAGCTGGCGTAAATAAAGGAACAATAGAACAAGGCGACAGTTTGTTCTTATATGATGATTTAGGGATATTTTTTGAAAACCGTGAAATCGGCTTAGGACCAGACAGCTTCTTCAAGTCACTCATCCCAGGACACTTGTGATTACCTCGATAACAGAAACCCAAAATCATCATCGTCTTAATCCCGACGAGTTAAACCCTCGTCAAGCCTGCGGCGTCTGTCGCTAATGGCTGTGCGTTTCAGCTCAGTGGACGTCAGCATGCTAAAAATGCTAGCAGCGACGATGCTAACGTGCTGATGACCGCCATGGCGGAGAGCATCTGAGAGCCTTTGATAATATGCACTAAACACATCCGCCGAGGCTGATGGGACTGTAATGACGTTAGGGTCTATTTCATGAGCTGCTTTTCCACCCAAATTACCTTGGACCTTTTAGTTCCAGGCCATTTTTCAAAGCGCTAAAAGTATCTTGCATGCTGCTGTTTACATTTCCATCGTGGCCCACCGTGCCTAGAAGATTAGGCATATTTAAAGAGCCACCCCTCAAAGTTACTGACCTCTTCCTGAGCAGGGACCTTTGCAGGGTGCTATACTCACCCCGGAACTTGATGTAGACCCTGGTTTCTGAGGCTGACATGCACACGGGGGTTCCTCTCCAAGAGGTTCCTCGTCCCTGGGAAAAGTTCCTTTCGTCAAAACGAGGCTGTAGACACGGACATCCGAACATTTTATCGTGGACAAATTGAGATTTGGATTCTGCCAACTATCAACATTCCCTCACTCCAAAACTACCCAGGAAGAAGGCACAAAAGGCAAAAAGCCTTCAGGCGTGTAAAACCAAAACAGACTTAATTTTGCAGAAAATTAGCTGCACATGTTGGACACCGTCGTTCAGAACAAGAAGCTTATTGACTAAACATGCATTTTTGGGCCCTTTAACAATTTCCATTCATCGCACTGGAGGCATCAATAAATCCCTTTGTGTCCTTTTTTCAGGGGGTCATTCCTCACTATTGTCTCTAATTGGGCTGCAGGAAGAGATGATAGCATCATTACACAAAGAGACAAAGTCCAGGAACAAATGTAGACCACAATGTGATCTTTTGACCCCCCCTCCTGCTTGGGACAAGGCCAGCACACGGTGTCGGGTGATTACAGGATTGATATTGGCGTCCGAATGACCAGCGTGAATGATGAGTCACATGTGGCGCCCCATCGGACAACAGGGTGCCGTGTTCATTAAAAAGCAATATGTGGACGTCGGATCTGCTGCTTCCTGGAGATAAGCATCTGCCCGCACATCCGAAGACGCTGCACCAGAACAGGCCGACCGCGAGGCAAAGATCCTACGGTCCGGGTTCACCCTGTTGCTGACCGAGCCTGTGTGGGACGAAGGCCCGCGTTCCGGCCGGGATATCTTCACGCTGTTTTTCCATCACAACGCGCCCACGGAGCCCCGAGCGCAAACGATCACAGCGATCGTTTGTTGAATCAGGTGTTCTCCCTGCCCGGCTGCAATAACGCCAGGGCGCTTCTGCTGAGTATCCCTGACGAATCACGGCGCACGCGGCGCGGCAACCGTCTTTGTTTTGGCAAACGATCGTGTTTCCTGTCAAATAACTGACAAAATACAGCATCACAGGCCATATGGAGTTTATATTAGCTGTGGCGCGGAAGATGTGATAATGTGGTTTTAAGGCACGGCGCACAAACCGCAGCCGGGACCTCTTTGATTATATCATCGCAATCAGAGCCATTTAAAGCAACTCCTGCGAGTGTGACGTCGCGCCGGCGCATGGCACGCTAGCGCTGCGGTGTTATGGCTGCGCTCCGGCTCACCTATCAATCAGAGCGCGCCGCCTCAAACGCATGAAAGAGCCTGTGTGGTTCTGGGCCCACACCGAGGTGCAGGTCGACCCCCACCTGCCCCCCACAGCCCCCGGCTGCTACAATGATGGACATGTGAGAGTTGGAACCGGGTCCAAGCCAAACAAGACCCTTTAGCTTGTGTGATTGCTGCGCATAGCTGGAATGGTTCTCAGTGGAAAGCAAAGCTGTCAGGCTCAGGAGAGTCGACCAGTGTTGAGCGTCGGGCACGGAAAGTAGCTGTTTTTTGGGGAGATTGAAGCCCACCCGCCTTCCCAATAATGAAGTCCCTGAAGGGTATATGAGCAGAGATGCCGCGGTAGACAAGACCGCGGTGCTGGACATGGCGGATATTGCCTTACCTCCGGAGAGGGATCCATTGCTGATGACAAATGGATGGTTGAAGTGACTGGGAAAAGATTAGTTTCGGCGCGCTCTTTCCTGAACACTCTATAAGACACTCTCAGATACGGAGTATGAGCTTTTATACTTGTCAGACTTGCTATATATATATATATATATATTTGTTTGTGCTCAAGTGCAGGCAGGCTGGAAACTCGGCGCTCTCGGAAAAAAACACCTGAGTTGGGCCCCACCTGTCAAAGAGGTCATGGGAACCGGCGTGACCGGCGGCGTGCCAGGCGATCGCCTTACGTCTCGATGTCGCCCACCGGACCAGACGCTCCGAAAGGGGCGCGAGGCCGAGTCCCACACCTGGCAATTTGTTTGAGCGGTGCGTCCCCCCCCCCCTCCCCGCGGCCCCTGAAATCGATTAAAAAAGTTCTGCAGCAGATGTAACGCGATTAAAACGGCTACTCCGAGGGTGTCTTAATATTTCTTATAACTACGAACCTTTTTGAATCGCATTATGCGGCGGCGCCGGCGAGGAGGAAATGATTTTCCGAGGTGATTTTTCTTTGTCAATCGGACAATAAACTCGCCGTCTCTCGCGGCTGCGCCCCCCCCCACGCTCCACCACCCTTCATGCATAGGTGCGAGCGAGCCTCTCTCGCCCCTTCACTCGCAATATTTACATCAGAGAAGATCTCGCCCGGTCAGACGGAAAATATGTAATGAAGACTATTTGTTAACGTCAAGGCCCGGCCCCGTGGCTGCCTCTTGAAATAATCTCGCCCTTCGGCCATGTACGGACTTCGTTTCTGACACCTCAGAAGACTAATTAAATTCCTGCCTTGCGCGAGTCGTTATTAAGAGCCGAGGCGTGACTGATGCCTTGTTAGCCGCCGCTGGTAATCAAGAGGCACCGACAAGACTGCGTCGGCCCTGCGGTCGCCAGCGCGCCTCCTTCCAGCCTTTGTCGTCACCTCTCCGGCGGCGCTTGTTTTGGCTTGAAACGTGCAGCGATTGTCTGTCTGTCAGAGCTCCATTAAGGCATCGCTCCCAACATACCAGACCTTCACTGCTGCTGGGTGTGAAAGCGCTGTAATTGCTCTCCTTTAAGTGGAAACAGCTCCCGTTGCATCGGGCCCCCGCTGATTCACCTGGAAACGGCGCGCAGGCGAAGCCCGGTAGGCCACTTTTTTTTTTTAGTGCGGTGCCGATTCGCCGCCTCAGACCTGCGTGTCGGAGCAGGAGAGCGCGGAAAACCGCACGACTCGATGCAACGCAGTCATCTTCATTCTCGGCTGACACAGTTTCCCCAGAATTCACGGGCAATTATGGGTTTGCATATGGCTTCAAACCCCCCCGGGGGCGGGGCCGGGGGGGAAGGGGGTCACATGGCACTGCTAAACATGACATTCGATGCACGAGTCATAATCGTCTAAGCTGGTGTTGCATGGAAAGACGATGATCTGGAGCCCAACCTGCTCTTTCTTCATAATGATGATGACTATAGGAACTTTAATGAAATTGAAACAGCAGATATTACTCAGATATTTATATTCCAGGTTCAGGTAGTAGGTTTAAGTAGGTCTGATAAGCCACGCTTTATCCTCAGTCTCAGCTACTTATTTACCTACGGTACATGCCTGATACTTTAAATCATATTTCATAGGTGCTTATGTTCTATTATTCCACTCCATTTTATCGTTATGAAAAATCAATGTCTTCC
>CAAKHG010042809.1:0-20534 GCA_901007715.1 Dactylopterus volitans | reverse complement strand
CTCTTGAAAACATTTGTGGCCGTAGCTCATTGTCTGCTGATTATGACAAAATAATGAAATTGTATTATGCATTCAAAAGGCCAAAGGTCAGCCTCACCGTGACCTGCATCATTCAGTTGAATTTGATACTTGAAAAAGGCTTGGAGGGAATTTCAGGGGTCAGAGGTCAGGGTCATTGTGACATCACAAAGCATGTTATTGTGCACAAGTACTGATTACATTCACTGATTGTGACATCATTTTAGACAAATGTCTTCACTGCATATATGATAGAGAGACATGGATGTTAACTGACACTTGACTGGTTCGTGGAGGAATACAGCTGCGTGGTGGAAATCCTGGTTTTCTTTCCCAAGATGAGTAATTGCGTCAGTGTTTGAACATATCTGCTTCTAATGATTGTGTTTTAATTCAAACATCAGCTTGTATTTGAAGCTCATAAGTGGTGAAACTCTGTCTTCTTCCTGCAGTAACTTCCACATACGAATATGAGGTGTTGCCATCGTAGCAGCAGCTGAGATCCTGCCGGGGAGAGAGATGTCTCACTTTGTGGCTTCCTGACCCAGCCAGTGTTCGGGGTCCGCCTGAACCCCAAATCCCACCTCGACACAGTGCCTGTCCTTTCTAGCGCTAGCCGAGGGTTCTCCTGGACCGAGAGACGTGACTAAGCATCCGGACTCACAGAAGCACAGACCTTTTTGTTTTGTTTTGTTTTTTGCCAAATTTCGGTTTTACAAAATGATGGGCACTCTCGAGAGAGCGCGGTTATGCATGTTACCTTTCTCTTAATTAAATCCAAACTGCTGAGGTCAATGAATGATGACAGGACAGTTAATTTTATACCAGGAGAGCGTATTTGCACCAGGTTTGACGTCTTTGCTGCTCTGAGACACAATTCAAGGGAAACAGAATCTGAGCTTTTCTGACTTCAGTGCTTTACAGAAAGGCCAGAACCACTGGTGGGACTTTTTTTTCAAAAAGCACAGTTTCAAAGGGCAAAACAGTCAAGAGCTATGCAATCTTTCCTCATGAAGTGCATGTTGTCAATTGCTTTTAGCTGTTTCTTTGTACATCTGGTCTTGTGGAACGTTACTGGTGCATATCGACAATCACAGTGAACTGTAGTTCAGTTGATGGAAGGGCTGTCTGTCATCTCACCTGTAAACCGTTTTTCCTGCCTCTGACAAACTTGATATAACAGCTTTCACTTACTCTGGAAAAATAAAGGATTTTTCTCTTGTCACTCTATTTCCCATGAAACTTCTTCCCGAGGGAATCTAAATGTGACTTGGCACATGAAACCCAGCAGATCCCATACTTAAACCACCTCACAAATCATTACAGTCCTTCACTGAAAGAACTGGATACTTCTGCTTCCATGAATCTTTGGATTTTCTTCTTCTGTTCCTTTTTCATGTATCAAATTCTAATCACAGCTGCACTTCAATTTTTATTACCTAGACAATCAAAATAAATTCCCATTGGTTAAAAATTCCTTGGTCCTATAATGAACTGTGTGCAAAATGACTTTTGGATGAACTCTAAGGGACCTCATGCATGTTCATACATACAGATTTAAGATTAAAGATCAAGACTAACGTTCATTTTTTCCCCCCTGAATTTTTGAGCGCCCTGGAGCAGATGTAATTGAATTAGAAAAAAGTCCATCTTGAATTTCCAAGTTGTATGACCTAAGAGAGTCCAAAAAGTTCAGCAAAGCTTACAGGAGAAAGAGTTGCTTGAAGAAAACTACACCCTTCTATATCATGAAGATGTCACCCTCTAGTTATGGTATTATTACAGACTTCATGTAAGGAACCTCCTTCATTGAAACATGAGATTAATAATCACTTCCTGTTTACAAACAATAGTCACGGATGACAGGAATTAAACTGTTCTAAAGTTGTATTCTCACTCCTAAACACAATGCTGCCCCAAATGCAACCAAATATTGACACATCATGAACTGTACTTCAACCCAGCAATGACGGATCTGATCTAGTTCTTCTGACAAAGACAAATGGCCAGATGAACCAATTTCAATTTCAAAATTCTGCGAGCTTTATTTCTTCAGCATCGCATTAAATGGACCATTACGGCTGCTGTGGCAGAAGGAGAGATGCTGTGAATCAGCCGCCGCTGGTTTCAGGTTTCAGGTTTCAGGCTGCTGTTCAGCGTTCACTCAGCTCATGTGGAGACTCGTCGCTGCAGCACCGAACCTCTGTCAGGTCGTTTGTTCCGATTATTCTGACCGGCCATCTGTGGTGACACACTGGGTTCCGGATGCTGCGGCACACCAGCCCCCAACTGCTGTCTGAGCTGCAGGTTAAAATGACGTATCTCTGAATCCTGACAATCCATCATGAGATGAGAGGAGGTCTTAGCTGATAAATATGTGGATTTGATGTGGCAGTAAATGTATACGGCATGCCTGGAGACACTACTCAAGGTTAAAATGCTATTGTGCTACAATCGTGTCTGTAACTAATATTCTCAGAAAAAAGAGAACAAATTGGACATCAATTAAGGGCACAAACACATATCCGTCCATAAAATTCCTGTGGACACAATATGTCAATAGATACTTCCTTAAGTCTTCAAGTTTGGCGCAAATATGAACTCCAGCTCAGGTATGAAGTGATTTTGGTGGTCAAAGGTCAAGGTCATAGGACCTCACAAAACACATTATGGCCATAATGCTCAATGTTACACGTTGATCCGGACAAACCTCTGCACAAATGTCTAAAATGCCATGACATAATTGCATTTTGTATCTAATCTGTCATTTTTTCCAAGATTCACTGCATTGTTCTCAATATTTCAGGAATGTTTGGAGGGTGTATCTTCCAGGTTGTCATAAATGTCAATTCAGACTCAAAGATGAAATGATTAGAGTTTGATGGTCAAAGGTCAAGGTCCTTAAGGATGTATTTATGACACAAGTCAGATGTTCAAATCATTTTAGACAAATGTCTAAGAGGATGAAATGATCAAGTAAAGACATTTTTCTATCCAGTATCATCCTTTCAAGGTCTCGACTCCACAGCACTGATCAGCCATAACATTATGACCACTCCTGAAGGGGTGCTGTGGTATCTGGCACCAAGATGTAAGTAGCAGATCCTCTTGTCACGATCATGCCCCAGACAATTGGTGTTGGACATTTCAGTTCATTTCCTGTTTTATTTTGAAGTCCGAGTTCCCCTGCAGTGGGTTCTAGTTTTACTTTGTTTGTTTCCCACCGTTGTGATGACCGCTCCGTGCCCTAATGTGTCACACCTGTGTCTTGTCTCACCCTCCCTTGTGCATTAAAGCTGTGCTTCTGCTTCCTTCTGCGCTAGATTGTCGCATTACCTCTGCCACGCTCACCTGGACCTTTTCTGGACTTTCTTCAAGACCTTAGGCCTTTGCTATGAAGCTGGATTTTCTCTTATCGAGGTAGCCGAATGTTGCAAATGTAACACATCACAGTCGGGTGCCCACCGTACCGCAGGCAGTGTGCGTTGCACTGAGGTTTTTTTTTTTTTTTTGGCACAGGTAGGCTTATCAAATTAATATTTGTAAAGGTCAAAATCACAAATAACCATCTCAGTGGGCCTCACAAACTGCACTTGGCATCTCCTGTACTTATCCTCAACCCAGGTGACGAAAAAACAGTGGTTGTACATTCATTCATTTCATTCATAGCTATTTGCACAGTGTTGGTGACGCTAAAAAACCTCAGCAAAAACACACGTGCCACTATGAAGTGGCAACCGCCCTGACTGAGCTCCTGGATGCGGGTTTTCCCCGGCCACCTGCCCATACATTTATGCGATAGCGGGTAAGATAATATAGGCTATATAAAATATACAATGTAAACCTTACTAGGCTTACTCAGCTGTATACTGAATGCGGCATTTCCCTTTCACAGGGCTCCCCAGGGTAGACTGCACCCACAACCCCATTTATGCAAGTGTGGGGGGAAAATGAGGTGGTCTACATACATGGAAAACTCACAGCCTCCACATTCAGGTAGCTCACATAATACAGAACTATTTGCAATGCACAAGCATTTCACATTCCGTTAGTTCATTATATATGTTTTGTTTCAGTTTCCATTATTTATATCATAATTAAACAGTCTACATATACAAACAGGCCCACACAACTCTGTTGAGC
Source organism: Dactylopterus volitans (assembly GCA_901007715.1). Lineage (NCBI taxonomy): Eukaryota > Metazoa > Chordata > Actinopteri > Syngnathiformes > Dactylopteridae > Dactylopterus > Dactylopterus volitans. Next base: position 16,373 of record CAAKHG010042809.1, on the reverse strand, counting down.
TATTCAAGTCTTCAGTGCACACTGACTAATGTTAACCCCAAATGCTTCTGCAGGTGACGTGTGACCATCATGGTCACCAGCCTTGTTGGTGTGCTGTCCCATAAACTTCAGCGGTGTATGCCAACTGTACATTTAATGTTTTAATCATGTTCATAAAGTGTTTTGTGGTACTTATCAAGGCCATTCCTTTAGGGCTGTTCAGTGGAGTGCTGTTAGGCGACAAGGGCTTCTTAGTGACACCCCCCCAATCCCTGATGCGGTGGACCCATCGCCCTTGATTTCCCTGCAGGGATGGTTGTGAGATGCAGTAAAAAAAACAGTTTCAGTCAAACAGTGTTTTGTATTTCATTTGCCTGTAAATTTTTCAGTTCCTGGAAAAAAAGAGCACAGATTTTAGTTTCAGGTGCTTCACATACATGAATTTTGATCTTGTATTTTCTAGGTCTGAAAAGTGCTTGAATTTGGCTTTATAAAATGTGTACAAATCTACTTGTTTCACCATGCCTGGAAAAAAAAAATTAAGCCTGCATCACTGAGTTATCTTATCATTTTCCGGTTTCGCCAGCTTTGCCATTTTAATCTTTTGTTTACATTCAATGTCGAGCTCCACCTTTCTTTTGTAGAGCCTCCTCAGTCTGCTCCGACCTGAAACAAATCAAACAGTTGCTTGAGCATATGCATAGCCACTTTTCATGGCTTGATTGAAACTAATGCCGGCTGACTACCCTCATTAAACTAGAGTTCATTACATCTCTTTACTGTCTTTTGGTGGCTTGTCTTGAGGTGGAGGCCACAGGCTCAGGAGGGTTTCCATCTCCCTGTAAAATAAGCAAAGCAATTGCTTAATTACAGGATAGAGAGCACTTGAGCACACTCATGAGTTCAAAGAGCAGACCACCGCCATTAGTGAGACGGTAAAGACGCACAAGCATCCACCACATTGTCCAGACTCCATCTTTGTCGAGACAGGCAAATTGTTGAGTGTATAAAATTAGAAAATAAGGACCAAGTTGTACCAGCGATTGTCTTTCTGAGCACAGTTCATTGACTTCCACCTGAGTGGGCTAAATCAGATGTGGAGAATTTGTAATTATTGTCACAGCTGAAACATATGACTGATTGTACTGTTATTTTACCGTTTACCTCTGTACAGGACAGAGTTGGTGTGGGCAGCAGCGTGAAGGTTAGAGTCTCACTATCAGCTGTAGAGAAAATGCATGCTAGCCCAGGCTGCTGTCAGTACCACTGTCTCCACCGGGGTCTGATGTCACCCCCACTCAAACCCCCCCCCCCATCTCACAAATTCACGCAGTAAGACTTGATAATTTTATAACAACATTTCTTCCTGGCTTTTCCTGCTGCAAAAGTGTTGCTTTTGACCTGAACGATATGTCTGAATTCTTCACATTATTGAAGAATACTTTTCTGCTCCGCCATTGTAACATGGGCTGCTCTGCGAGGTTTCTCCGTGTTGCGATTGGCCAGACGCTGCAACCACCACCCTGGGTTTGTTAGGTCTCTGGTAACCCGTCTTGCTCCAACTGTACCATCCAGAACTGCCTTTGTACATTTTTTTTATTCGCTTGTTTACATAGTTATTTCTTTTCAAACCTGGAGATCAGCCTTTGGAGTCTTGTCTGCACTGTGGGTCCTGTGAATTACAAAGTAGGGCCTCCATGGATCAGACTTCTTTGTTCAGTACACCCCATAGATGCTGGATTGGATTGAGATCTGGGGAATCCGGGGGCTGAGTCAACACTTTCAACTGGTTGTGTTCCTCAAACATTCCTGAAGCATTGTTGCTTTGTGGCAGGGAGCATCGTCCTGCTGAAAGAGGCCACTGCCATCAGGGAGTACTGTTTCCATGAAAGGGTGGATGGACATGGTCTGCAACAATAGGTGCCACGTGTCAGTAACATCCACATGAATGGCAGGACCCAAAGTTTTCCAGCAGAAAATTGCCCAAAGCATCACACTGCCTCCGGCATCTCGCCATTCTTGTGCCATGTGTTCCTCATGTAAGCGCCGCACACACAGCCGGCCATCAAGGTGATGTGAAAAACCTGATCCATCATGGGCCAGCCTTTCCTCCTCAGATGCATCAGTGAGCCATGGCCACCCATGACACTGTCGCCGGTCCACCACTTTTCCTTCTGTGGACAGCTTTTGATAGGTCCTGACCACTGCACACCAGGAACACCCCACAAGAGCTGCAGTCCTGGAGATGCTCTGATCCACACTTCAAGCCATCCCAATTTAGTCCCTGTCAAAAGTGGCTCCAACTCACCCATTTTTCCTGCTTCTAACACATCAACTTTGAGGACAAAATGCTCACTTGCTGCCGAGGAAAGCCCATCCACTAGTGGGTGCCATGGCAACCAGATCAGTGTAATTCACTTCACCTGTCAGTGGTCATAATGTTATGATTGGTCTGTGTATATTATGGACCCGACACGGATTTCAACTGCTACCTGATTGGTTGGTGGAGACAAACAACCACAGGGAGGTAATACTCGTGTATTTCTATTTGTGGTGGTTTTTTTCCACTGTTGTGAGATAAGAGAAACACGCCCTAACCTCTATGAGACTGCCTGATTCAATGATTATAATTAGAGCATGAAGGGAGCATAAAGTAAAAGCAGAGGTATTTATAAACCTCATTTCAGTGGACCTCATAAACCTCGCTCCTGATTTGTGCTAAGCTTTTGCATGCGAGCCAGTAGAAGTTCCAAATCTCTGAACATCTGGAAACATCTGCCGCTGGAGGCAGTTTGATGGATCTCTACATGACGCAAATAAGCTGACGCCTGTGAAAGTGCTCCTGTCCGCCAAAACAGCTACTCATGTTTCTGTCACTCCTGACAGATCGATGTCATCACGACGTCTGCTGCATGGTCGGCTTCGGTTACACAGGAATCTAATATCAGCCACTTTCCGCCGTGCTGCTTTTTGCAGAGATGCAGGACATCTGGTGGGATTTCTACGTCTGCAGCTTTGTCATCTCAGCTCTGACCCACCGGTGTTTATATGCTTTTGGTTTCTTTTTACTTCCAGCCAATGTGGAAATGGAGCATCCTCAAATCTTTTTTTTTTTTATCTTGTTTTTTTGTACTTATTTTAGGTAGAACATCTTCATTCTCTGCTGTTTGGATTGAGAGTCACACAGGTGCTTGAGCCATGTGTAGCGTGAGGGGGTGGTGGAGAGTAAAAATGATTAATTGGGTTTAGGATAATTTTAGTGCTGCACTACAACAGCACCTCCAGGAAATTACTTAAAGACACAGGTCCGAATGCACCCAGACAACAGATGTAGATTTAAATTTAAAATTTATTTATTTGTACCCGATTATACTAAAAGACAATTCAACAATTAAGTTTACAAAGCTTAGCTCTTTGAATGCTGCAACACTTTAACCAGATGTTTTTTGTTTCACATACTCCTCGTCTACCCAGATGACATTTTGGTACTTTCAGAGACATGTGAGCAGCATTTGGAGAGACTTGAAACTGTGCTTAAGAGACTGGCAGAGACAGGCCTTAAGGTGAAGTTGCACAAGTGTGCGTTTCTACAGCAGTCAATGAAGTTTCTGGGCCACCAGGTGTCAGCAGAGGTTGTAGGGACTGACCCCTCCAAGGTCTCTGCGGTTAAGAACTGGAAGGTCCCAAACACTGCCAAAGAGCTGCAGTCATTTCTAGGTTACTGTCGTTACTACAGGAGATTTAACGGTTTCTCACAGATTGCCGGCCCATTGCATGACATACTCAACAAATGTTCAGGTGTGAGGGAAAACGACAAAAGTAGGTCACCGGTTTTGTGTGTTGCAGACACCAGAGTGTAAGTCGTCTTCTGAGCAGTTAAAAGAAAAACGTGTCTCTGCTCCCATTTTGAGTTTTGCCGACTTCACACAGCCCTTCAAAGTGGAGACAGACGGCAGTCAGCATGGATTAGGCGCTGTATTGTGTCAACAGCAGGGAAAAATCAAACCAGTCATAGCATATCCTCGCCGCAGGCAACGCCAGGCCGAGAAAAATGACCGGAATTACAGCAGTATGAAGTTAGAGCTGCTTGCCTTAAAATGGGCCGCTGGTGAAAAGCTCAGAGGTTTCTTGCTGGGTTCAAAATTTGTTGTCCCGACTGATAATAGCCCCCTTTGCCACCTAAGAACAGCCAAGCTAGGCCCTATAGAGCAGAGGTGGGCGGCACAACTGTCTGCTTTTGATTTCGAGGCGAAGCATCGTCCTGGCTGTAGCAATGCTGCCGCAGATGCAGGAATTTGCGGGGGAGCTTGAAACAGACCCTGATTCTGATGCTGACGATTGCATTGCAGTGTGTGACTTGATTGGGCGAGGGACGGTTCTGGATCCTGATCTTGTCACTAAAGGCCTTGAGTATTTCAAGGCGAGACAGATCCGTGCTGTAGAGTCAGCTTCTGGAGAGATGAGCACTAGGCAAGGCAACACCTCCGCCCTGCCAGGTTATACCAGGGACAAGGTGAAAGGTTTTCAGGCTACTGAACCCACCCTGAACGAATTCAGGACTTTTTGGGATAGGGGGAGGAAGCCAGGCGCAAGAGATCGAGCGGCCCAGCTTAGTCCAGTGAAAAGACTGTTGAAACAGTGGAGCTGTATACAACAGAAGGAAGGGTTGTTATACAGGATTGTCAAAGATCCAAGTCATGGTGAAGTGTGGCAGCTGCTCCTGCCTCGGGGTTTGAGAGACCAAGTCTTAGAGAGTGTACACAACAACATGGGACATCAGGGCATGGAGCCCACTGTAAACCTACTAAGAGGGAGGTGTTTCTGGGTAGGGCTATGTGAGGATGTCGAGAGCTGGGTTAAAAACTGTGAGCGGTGCATTTTGACCAAGATGCCTCAACCAAAAATCCTGGCTCCAGTTCAAGCATTTGAACGTCGCCCGCTATCTGCTGGCGCATGGCGAGGCAAAGTCACACCATGTGTGAAACGTGCCGTCCCCTGGAAGCTCTGCATGGGCTTTGCTCAAAGTGTTGAAATGTAAGTGGGGTTTTTTTGTATCCGCATATTGTATATTCCCAGGGTTTGTTTGGGTTTATGATTAACTGTGTATTGATCTGGTTTTGTTTTCTGTTTTGTTTTCATGTTTTGTTGATTCCAACTGTAAATCATTCTTTGCGTTGAAGATGCCAAAGAACTTTAAAGGTGCTTGAAATTTTTTTTTTGGAAAAAAAAATTCAGCGCTCCATTTGCTCTGTTAACATGACCTGTTGCATATGTGGTCAAAACCCAAATTAAAGCTTCAAGAACCCCAGAGGTAATTTTGTCCTGTGTGGCATTAAATTCCACGGGCTACACAGGTACTGAAACATGTACTCTGTCATACAAGTGGTGGACCCAATAACAAATGTAATAAAGCTATAAAGGCAATAATATTTAAACACAAAAAAGCAAACCAAGCAAACAGAACAAATCATTTACTAAAACGCTCAAAATAGGAGAAACCTGCACGTGCCTGCAGAAGCGTGCGCACACAAACAATTACACGCGTGTGCAGAAAGCATCCCGCCACACATGCATGGCTGGCGATGTCTGCTTATGAACAATGTCGCCATCTAGTGGATAATATCTGAAATCTTTGTCTTGACACTTCGTCAAATACAATCCAAAGCCTTTGCCACCGCAGTGCCAAATACATATGACCAAAACAGCAGACGCAACCCCTGTGCAGTTCAACAGCGTAACAGACTACAGCTCCAGTAAGAATCATTCGAATACGTCAACACTTCTCTCAAACTTATTCAATGAGAAATGAACATACAGCTCCTCATGAGGGGAGAATTGATTGTGGGGCTGCTGCATTATATTCCATGGTGAACATGCAGTGGTCATAATTTTATGCTCAGCTGGCGTACATGGACTCAAAAGATGTCGTTTCCTAATTTAACACTTCATGAAGCAACATCAAAAGCAGAAGCTGGTGGAGGAACTCTCTGGAACGTTTACGCTGATTTTTTTTGGAAATTGTCGCAACTATGTCACCAGCATTTAAAAATAAACTTTTTCAGCTTCTCTGCAGCTTCCCACAGACTGCGTAGTCCTGCCCATTTATTTGTCACCTAGACGTGGAACCCTGCAATTCATCACACGTGAGAAGGTTAGTAAGAATGAGATCAATGATAATCTCATAGGATTAGAATAAAATTCACGCTTACCTTGAAAGTGTGAAAGGCAGGCAAAAAACAAGAGGGCGCCAAAGTATCAGTAATCCCTGCTGCACTGAAGAACAGAACCTGCAATTTTTCATTTAGTCTTTCATCATTCATCAGAGTGCTCAAGCAAATAGTGAGCATTGACTAGTATTGTATTTAGCCTTGAGTATATGGTTTCAAAATCCCACAGAAAACAATTAGTTGAAATTGCCATACTTGTCATGAGAATGTGAGTCCACAAAATGAGTTTAAAATACCGTTTGAAACATTTGAATTAACAATTCGAAATGTCTCGTTTCCCGTGTTGGTGCCTGGCAAAGTTACTCAACGTGATTGCGACAAAGTGTGTCACAGCTGTTCCACGCTGGGACCCAGGAGCAGAGCAGGGTGAGAATTCAGATGAGCGTGAATCCAGAGGAGTGGCAATGAGGTGCAGAGCCACAATCAGCGGGGAAAGTCCAGAGACACAGACAAAACAAGTGAAAGCACAAGGGAACCAAAACATCTGCACCACATGCACCCAGTCATATTTGCAGGTTCCTGCTCTGGGAAACACCTCTGGGAATGTTTATATCGGGCAGAGGAGTGAGGTATAAAGCCTTGGGCCACCATTAGACTTGCAGCTTTGGCAAGTTTGCAATGAGAATACGCATTTATTTCTCAGTTTCCATTTCAAAATAGGATAGAGTAAATATAAGAGGAACAACATCAAACAAGACAATCAGTTAAACGTAACAACAGGAAAGCAAGTGTGCAAAAAATTCACAAAACATTTTATCAGTGCTTTTCTACCTTGACGGTACTCAAAGCACTTTACACCACCATGTCCTAATTCACCCATTCACACTCACATTCACACACTGATGGCGGAGGCTGCCATGCGAGGTGCCTTGCTCAAGGACACTTTGATACAGTCTCCGCCGGAGGTTCACACCAGTAACCCTCCGATTCCTGGACAGCCCCTCTACCAGCCCAGCCATGCCGCCCCCTTAAAACCAGTCAGCCATAAAAACATCTTAAAGACAAACAAATGGAATGGAAGACTCTCACCCTGATTGAATTAGTCAAGAGTATTTGTGGAATTTGGGATGAAAGATTTTTTAAAAACCTTTTTCGTTGCCATGGATACTGTATAACTCCTGGTTTTGTTTATTTAACAAAATCCTTGTGAATTTGGCCTTTGATTTGTAAGTAAGTTGTTGCAACCAAGCAGGAAGATGAATTGCTAAAACACTCCATAACACCAGATACAAAGAGTTAAGAACATTTTTAAGCACGTGCGTGTGTGCGTCTGTGCGTGCGTGCGCGCGTGTGTGTGTGTGTACTCACAGCTGCTGAAACTCCACACACAGCCACATGTGACTATAAAACTCTGATTCTGGCCGAGTGTCAGCTGATTGACAGGAAGCTGAGCGTTATGCGTTGTGACAGGAAGGTGATGCAACCCCCAGCGGCAGCAATGCGAACATGGATGAGGGGTTGCTGCGGGAGCCTCGCCAGCAGTGATGTCACGATGGCCCAACCTTTGCGCTGCTATGGGAGACTCGTAGATTGTAACTGTCATCTTCATGAATTATAAGCAGATTTTATAGGACGCTTGTATTCCTGAACTAATTTGTTGCTGATTCACTGACATACAACAAAATAAAAACTGGATTTTTTCATTCTGGAGATGTTGCAAATGCTCCCGAAATGAACTGTTGTCATCAGTCTGCACCTGAGAGGAAGTGATGATACATGAAACCTGTGGAAACAGAAATGAAACACATAGGGAGTCAAAGGTCAGCGTCACGTGGCGAGGCCCTCTGCTTCCCCACATGACTTCCTCTATGGTGGATGATGTAGATGATGATGATGACCCTCAGGCCAGGAGTTCACAGAGAATAAACTGGTTGTTCTGTTGATGTTCTCAGGACGGGGAACAGGGGTAAAAGTGTTTTGAAACAACTTCGCCAGAGAGAAGAGCACCTGATTGCCAATCGATCAATAAAACAATCACAGCTGTTGTCTGTAACGTTTTATATGTTTATCAGCCATCCACCATCTCAACTATGTGCCCAACCCTAAAAATCTTACCCTGAACCTGACCTAAACTTCTAACCTTTAGGCTAAAACCAGGTCTAAACCATCAAACTGGCTTTTAAAGTTGGCAAAAATGTCTCGACTCTGATGCACAAATACTATTGGTCTTTAGTATGTGGCAAGTACACAAATATGCACACACCCGCTTACGCACGCACGCACGCACGCACGCACGCACGCACGCACGCACGCACGCACGCACGCACGCACGCACGCACGCACACACACACACACACACACACACACAAGCAGATTCTGAAAAAGTCAACTTTAATTCTATCAAAGAAAGAATCAAGTGAACATTTTAGATTTTTTTTTAAATTTTTTTTTGTACAAAATTCACAGTTTAAGTGATAAAAGACAAAGATACCATAAATAGTTGATTCAACCCGCCTACCTCCCGCCCCCCTCCAAAAAAAAAAGAACATTCTGGAGTGAAAACGGTGAATATGATGACAGTGTTTCCATACAGATCTTAGAAATGCAACAGTCACTGAACATGTATAAGAAAATCTATCCCCCCAAAAAGATTCACTTTACAGCTTTTGTTCTGAGTGAGTGACATATCTACATCACAATAAATAGACTTGTTCTCTAAACATCAGCATATGGAAACATGGTTGCCACACTGAGGTGGACTTTTCTCTCGGAGATTTAGTTAAATCCATCATATGAAGAAAACAGTGCTACATATACTGTATTCAGATATTTAATCATAAAAGGTTGTTTAAAAAACACACATAACCAAAAAAACACAAGACAAAGGAACATGTAATGATCCTGAAAAAGATGATAAACTCAGTGTCCAAACACAAAACAACATATGATGTGGTTTTTTTTTTCTGCAGCAGACAAACAACCAGAATTATTATATTTTTTTATTGTATTACAATATTTCTGTCTTTTATCACATCTAAACTAAAATATAAAGTCATGATCATATTGTCAAAGTAAATGATGAGGCTGGTGGTGTCTTCCAAATAAAAGCACACATCCCAATGGTTACAAATCCTGTAATACTGATTTTCATTGTGGTCTGTTATTAACACACACTTGATGTAATAATATTCATGAAATCATCTGGTATATTAAACCTTCAGTCAGTCTTGTCGTGTTAAAAAAAGGATATTGGAATGTACTATATAATAAAAGGTGAAAAAGGAAAATCTCACCTGCAGAGAATGAAGTAAAAAAGCTAATCAGGTAGAAAATCCTGATCCTCTGTAATGTTTTAGAATGTAGCTACAAATTGTAAAAAATATCTGATTTCAGTCAGTCCAGCATGGGTAAATATTGACCTGGCCACTGAGCGATGACTTCCCTTTATGAACAAACATATGCAGCTAAAATGTTCATAATGTTCAAATGTCCATGCGCCCCATGAAGAAATATTTGTAATGTTTGGATGCTGCTAGTTTTTGTTTTTTTTTTTTTTCAATTTTGCTATGGTCATGAAAAAAATACATTACACATAAGAGATTAATCGGCAGGGTAAGAAATTAATTTGCCGTTTAGTATTTGGAACTATTTCAAACCTTTGTGCTTTTATTTTGGAGATCAGATGTCCAAACAGGAGGTTTCTCTTGAAATCCAACAGTCATGTTACTTTGCTTTATGAACTGTGTCTTTTTGTTTGGAATCAACTGAGTATTTGTCTGGTTCCCGTTGTCACTCTGTTGCAGAAAACAAAAAGATATCGAAAAATACGTGGACAGAGGCGTGATGAGTCCGCGGGGCATCTCTACAGCAACTCGTTTTTCTGGGCTCGCCCATTTCAAGGCTGCTGACATGCGGCGCGGGTGCAGTTAGCTTCCAGCAGATCAAAACAAGCAATCAAAGCAACTTGTCAATGAAAATGCAACAGATCATTGGTCCAACTATCAAAATAAAGATTCAGTTTCATCTGCATCACTGGTTATAACCGGATTTTTTTTGGATCTACGGTGACCCAATGACAGTCTTGGGAAAACCAGGACTACATGACCACTCATGCCGATGTATAGGGCGGGGCTTTCTGCGGTGCTTTGAAGAAGAGGGTGGAGCCAACTTAGCATATTTATAGGAAATACGTGTAGAGTTACATTTTAAGGCCATTAAGGAATATTTTTTTCAATATGCCATTTTGAGGAACACAGGTAAGCTTGTTGGGGATTTAAAACTTTGAACAGACCTAAGTTTTAGTTCCCAGATTGATGTATAAACCCCAATGAACATTGATTAAGAAACACAAATGAACCCCTAAATCAAGGGTAAATGTCTAAATCCCGATTAGTCTTGATAAATCCTGACTATATGCGACATAATCTCATGAATCCAGATTGAAACCTGATAAATGACTAATTACATAATGCCATTCTGCATATTTGAAAAGTTCAGCTGTGCACTCTTGACCAAACTAAACCGATTTGTCCAACTGATTTACTTTTGGTTGTAAACATCTCTGCCATCGTCCCCTGGTTTCAGTGCTGAGGGTGAACGCTGAGCTCAGACACAGATGAGGCGCTTTCCCCTCATCCCTCTCCCTCAGAGGAACATTCTGTGTTTGTGATTGCGGCTGAGTGTCGGCACATGCGGCTGTGTTCTGGCAGATCTGACATGTTTGTGGGTGTGGTCTGAGGTGGGCAGAGGAAGCTCCGGTCGATCGGCACAGCCGCGCACCGTCAGTCAGAGCCGTGGGTCTCTGACATCGTTGCGAGGCTGTGTGATGATGTTGCCGCTTGCCCACACACGATCATGACGACGCTTAAGCTGAATTTAGACAGAGGTTGAATAGATATGGGTCAATCTTACAACACCATGACGTGAAGTGTCATTAAATTAAATAAATCAAGTATGCAGACATTCGTCAGCTCTCACAGAAGGTCAACGTTTTCTAGAGAGATAGCTGCTGTTCTGGTCCATGGTTTTACCTTCCTGCTTGTGTTCAGTCGCTTTATCTGTTCCGATGAAGGCACGTGAAATCTGAGTGACTTGGTGTGTGTGTACAGTTCTGCTGAGCAATCTGTGGCTGCGCTTCGACCAAACCCCGCCCCTTGACCTCCGGGTGTTTCCTCACTGTCCACAGGGAGGCCAGTCAATAAAGGAACAAACAGACCATCTTGGTGCATCTCTATGATCCCTTCAACAGGTGAAAAACAGGACATACAAAACGACAGAGTAAAGCTCTATGAGTGTGTTACAGACGTGGTCCTCTACTGCTGCAGGATAGCATCCCGATGCTAAAGCTGTCTCACAGCTACTTAAGTTTCTCCTCATTGTTGTTGTTGTTGTTGTTGTGGAGACTGAGGTTGAGGTCGAAGCCCGACTGCCCCCTCAGAGCTCGCGGCATCAGCTTCTTCTTCACAAAGAGTTTCTGGAGGAAGCGGTTGCTGATGCTGAAGGGACAGTAGCTGTGGATGAAGTACATGAGGCCGACGCCGGGCCCGGCAAAGTAGCGCACCCGTGGCTGCGGCGAGAGCAGCGCTTGAACGACGGCGTCCACCACGGGGCTGAGGTCAGGGCTGGCCTGGCGAGCGTGGCTCTGGAACAGCTCCTTGGTCTCCGTCATGTAGTCCTCACCATACTCCTCCAGCAGCGCCGGACTCAGACTCTGCAGTAGCTGCTTGTGCTGCTGCTCCCAGTAGGTGTGGTTACTGCACTGACCTGAGGAGACAACAGCACTCACGGTTACCACGGCAACAATAGCTCTTTTCTAAGGGCATATTTAATGGAATAATTTGTCCTGGCTAAAAACAGAAGAATGCAGCATGGAAACCAGCAAGATGTTGGTTAACATTTTCTGTCTTGCGCTTCAGTCTCTCTTTCACGCCATCTAAACTCAAACTGAGTCACAGAAGTTACAGATTGAGGCTGCGGTTACCAGTGCCGCGCTGCGATGGTGGATGTTGCTGCCCACATCGTTGCACATATCACTGTGTCCACCTGGCTGTCATGTTTACCCCTCATACTACAACAAAGCTATGCTAGTGGGTCTTGGTGGGGTTTTTTTTTTGGCCTGTATGAAGGGCGCCAAAATGGTTTTCACACCAAGACTAATGGAGGGAATTAATTGCCTTCTTAATTATTTAAAGGTTGTGTTGGCGAACTTGGTGATCACCGCATGCGATGTTTCTTCCACACATCTGGGTCTGACTGCTGTGTTCATACATGCTCAACATCATTGGGGGGAAAAATGCTCCTCGTTTCAGAAGAATTGCTCCCATAAGCCAAGTGTGAAGACAACCTGCAAAATATTCAGTGTTTGTAACCAACACAAAGAGAGAGAGCTGACGCAAATGCTGAAACCCAAAGGGACGTACTGCATCACTTTCCATTCAATTTACTGTAAATGCTGAGGGATACTCCACCATTCTCCTGCATAACTGAAGCCACAAAAACATTCTAGTATCAAAAATTTCAGCTTTTCAAGTAATTTCTATAACTTCTTAACATGGACAGACTCTTCAAATCCCTTTCCACTCCAAGCCCTTCACTATACTTTCACCTAAAAACTTTGTCCAAACTTGAAACTGTTTAGCTATTCAACCTCAGTTAAGCCTTTTTTTTAATAAGCATAGTTTATGTTTTATGCTTTTTTTTAAAAAAAAAAAAAAATCATTTTTGAGATTACAATGGGTATGTATAGAGTGCATGGCGTCACACCTCATGAGTGTAGAGTGAAGAGTGGTTAAAATTCTCTCTGAAATTTCTGGAAACCAAAGAAAAATGCATGCTGCTTCACAAACAGCGGTGGAGCCCCCAACACCCTCATTCACTTTCTTGAAAATCCAAACTGAGCCTTTATTGAACTCACATCGTTAGGTTAACTCAAAAAACCCAAACTCAGATAGATTATTATACTATTACACTATTATCTACTACTACTATTACTTTTAGTATTGTTTTTTCTATGTAGTAGGCAGGATGTCGGTTGGTGATTTCGAAGACTGCAAGACGTCTAAGACGGGAGGGAAGAGGAACTTAACGTCCTTTTATGCCGTTAGCCTGTTAGCGACCGCATTTTAACACACAGCTGCTATGATGTTGATGGTCACAGATCGTCAAGTTTTGGTAGAAACAAAACTTTTTTTTTTTTCTTTTTTTTTTTTTGCCTCTTCTTATAACATTGTTTTGTGTGCGGTCTTGTACCAGAGAATATTGCAGTTCTTTTTTCATTTCTATTACACTGAAAGGACAATGTCTTTGTCCTGTTTCATAAGAGAATCTTCATCATGATATCAACATCTTAATCTTGCTAGTGTATCACCTTGATTATTTTTTTTTCCATTTTTCATCACAGTTTTGTGGTTTTTCCGATACCGATGCTAGTAGTGGCTAATTTAGTCGTAGCAGCTGTAGGTCACTGGTGGCCTCTGTTCTTTAACATCGCACGGCCAGATTGCTTTGACCGTCAGACTCTTCAGCCCAAGATCATAAAAACCTGATTGACATCTTCTGTGACATCATCAGTGACATCTCCCTCTGTAGCCACAAAACACAACACCTGGGCAGGAGCACAGGAAGGAATAACAGATGCTGTGGAGTCACAAAGTCATTAATTGACGTAATTCTATTGGCAGCTTGTCCACAGAGACTCAAACGTTGGACTTCACTGAAATCACCGCGTTTTTCTTTTAAAGATCCAATTAGATTTCCATGCTATTTTTTGTGACATTAATTGAATATATTTACATTCAGTAAATCATGGAAGCGGAGGAAAACTTTAGTGATGTTATTTGGCCAGCAGGCGTGTTTGCTCCAGACCTCTAATCCATCTATCCACTCTGCACCAGTTGTAAAATCATAAGTCAGCAATTTGGAGCAACTGTCTGAAAACAGATGGTCCATCCTACATGTGGTACTCATTATAAGAGAGTATTTTCCTCGGCGGGAGGCGTGTCATGTACAACATGAAGCCCAACGATAATACATGAGGCCTGGAAATAACAGGCTCACAAATGTTCAGAGGTCTGACAGGGTTTGTAGGGTTTATTGGGTTTGGTATGTTTGGCTTGTTGTAGTGAGTTTGGCGAATTGCAGTGTGTCGCAATGTGTTTGGCATGTTGCAATGTGTTGCAGTGTATTCATCATTATGCAGCGTGTTGCGATGTATTTTGGCATGTTGTGGTACGTTGCAGAATGTTTGGGATGTTGTAGTTTGGCATGTGTGTCGCAGTGTGTTTGACACATTGAGTTGTGTTTGGTGTGTTTGGTGTATTCAGGTGTATTGTGGCATATTTGGTGTGTTGCCGTGTGTATTGCGGTGTGTCATGAGGTGCAGCGTGGTGTGGCATGTTTCACGTGTTGCAGGTGCATTGCGGTGTGTTTGGCGTATTGTATGTTAACATGTTCCGGTGCGTGTGGTGTGTTAGGCGTGCTGCAGTGTATTCCGTGTCCTAAGCGGTGAATTGTGTGTTTGGCCTGTTGCAGTGTGTTGCGGTGCGTGTTTGCCATGTTAATGTGTTTTGCGTGTAGCAGTGCTTTGTATGTGTGTGTCATGTTGCAGTGCGTGTTGCGTGTTTTGGCCTATTGCAGTGTGTTGCATGCGCGTGGCGCGCCGCAGTGTGTTGCGTGTAGAATTGCACTGTATGTGTGGTGCGTTGCCCGCGAGAGGGCATTGGGTGCTTGCCTTGTTTCGGTGTCGCGGGATGTTTCGCATGTTTGCGTTGCGTGTGGCTATGTGGCGTGTTGCAGTGTTTGTGGCTTGTTACAGTGTGTTGAATGCGTTCACCCTGTTGCAGCGTGTTGCGTGTTTGCAGCGTATTGCAGTGTGTCGCATGGGTTCGCCGTGTTGCGGTGTGTTGGAGTGCGGCAGTGCATTATGTGTTTGCCCTGATACCTGTCTTGTAGGAGGATGGCAGGATGGTGGACACCCGGACGCCCCAGGGCTGCAGCTCGTGTCGCAGTGTGTTGATGAAGAGGTTGAGAGCAGCCTTGGAGGCGCCGTATGCGGCCAGGCAGGGAAACGGCTGGTCACCTGGACAACACAGGTTGGCATCATCATGACATTGCATACTGACAGACCAGCCGAGCATTTGATTATTTCATGGTCGTTCTTATATTTGCTTTTTTGACGTGCACATTTTTTTTGCGTTATACGAATAAACCTTGATTGCTACATTTAACTGTTGTCCTGCTTGTGGAAATACATGTCATTCAGGTACATGATGCCTAAATTGATGCAGGAACTTTTTTCATCATTAGGATTATTCTTTTGCTTTTGTAAATCTTTAAACACTTCATCAACACAGACACATTCGTTAAAGTCTGTCACAACCTCATCTGACAAATGAACCGTTTACACCAAAAAATATGAACATCTCTCAACATTCACACTTTTCTACGCAATGACTTTTTTTTCTCTTCATCTCACAGCTTCTATCTCAAACACTTTCTTCTCATAATATTCAAACTTAAAATATGACATCCTGCTCACAAAATTCAAACTTTGTTGACATTGCATCATTGAATTTTGACTTTGTTTCGTGGTACTAATTTTTTTAATCAAAAGTCTCCAGCACTAAAGCTTTTTCTTGACATCATATGACTTCATACGCTTACAGATGCATAATTCATGTTTTTTTCAATGAATTTTTTGTCATTAATTTACTTTGTTCTCATAATATTAGTGCTTTTATGCTTTCAAATATTAAGACTTTTTTCCCGTAATGTTTTTTTTTTTTCCCCGTAGAGATGTGTAGAGATATGGTTATGGGAAAATGACATGAAGCGGGCAGATGAGCATGAAATCTGCTGAGCATGTTCATTCTAGCAGGGGGCAGAGGGTGTGTGTGTATGTGTGTGTGTGTGTGTGCGGGGGGAGTCGTGGGGGTTGCACTCGGATGTTTTGGCAGGACACTTTGGACAAACGGAAAGCAGAGCAGCAGAGTTTGTGTGTTTTGGCAGTTTGAAGGAAGCAGTCAGTTCATCTGTGGTTCAGCTGCTTTGGAACATTCAAATAAAGATTTATTACAGCATCGGTGTCCGTGGGTTTGTGTGTGTGTGTGTGTGTGTGCGTGTGTGTGTGTGTGTTTGTGTGTGTGTGTGTGTGATACACACCAGCAGGGCTGGAGATGGTGACAATGCGTCCTTTGGCCTGGCGCAACAGCGGGAGGAGGCTCTTGGTGA
>CAAKHG010042808.1:9402-19965 GCA_901007715.1 Dactylopterus volitans | reverse complement strand
AATGGCGACAGGCCCCGGCACCATGGCGACACGGCGGCGACCCCGAATGGACCCGCCCTGGGCCGCTACAAACCCACCACCTGTGAAACGAGCTCGACGGACGAAATTACCGAACCAAGTCACGCCTGATCGGATTCAATTGGAAACAGGTTATTCGTGCCTTTGGCTGAACAGAAAAGCAATAAAAGGGAAAATTTCATCCGGAAGCATGTGAGTTCATGTGCTGTCGCACCGTTTAAACAGACAAGGCTCGAATTTAAGCCAACATATTCCTTTTATTCATTACGATATTTAGTGTTCTTAGAGCTATGGTATTTATCAGAACTGCTTTTATTTCTATTTTACTTGTGTAGATCCCTTTTCCAATATCGAGTTTACTTATCATAGATTGTTGTTTCTGTGCAACAACTTTTCTGCCACGTAAGAATGACCTAATTCTGGGATCAATAAAGTACCTCTCTAATACATTATCCCCCCCCCCATCACATCCTCCAGTCCTCGTCCTCAATCAATATTTCGTTTTGCTCATTTTGGGAAACTTTAGAAACTTTGTGAGCCGCAAGACCATTGAGGACATGTCCTCGTTTAGATGCAAAAATAGCGCGCGCAAATAAACAACAAAAGATAGAAACGGCAAAATAACAATACAACTGAAATTCACACTGGTGTGACGCCTAATAAAAGTAATGCGGTACTGTTAAAAGCAACTGCAGTCAATTAAAAACAGAAGTAGCGTTCAATCTCAGTCAAGTGACCTATAATCTAACAACTCATCTCATCTATATGGATAAAAATCTATGGACATGAGTCATGTGAGCACAACAAAAAGAGCCCTTAAAAAAATTCTATCAAAAAGTAAAATAAATAAAAAAAAAAGATGTTAATCTGCAGTTACAGATTAAAGGGTGGTCAAAATGAGAATCAACATTTCCTCCAGCATCGGTGCCACGAAACAACACTACGCGCCGCACGGCTGCAAACTATGCACCGGACGGAGTTTGCGCTCATCGATCGTGTCCTAAAGGTGCAAATTTCACATTTGTGCCACTTAAGCTGGTCACAGCAAATGTCAGCATGCTTTAATTATGGCCTGACACGCTTGCGCGCTCCTTAGCCTTTCGGGGGGCCGGGGTGGGGGGTTTAAAGGGTCCATGAGTGAACAGTATTCTTTGAATTTGCCAAAAAAAAAGAATAAAAAAAAAAAAACGCAGCAAAAGTGAAACCGACGGTAAACAGCAACTTGAAAAGAATGCGATCCATTAATATTTCATAATATGCTAACTGACTGCTGCGCTGGTTGACTGCTCCACAGCTGAGGTGGCAGCCGGCAGCCGCTGCAGGAAAGGGGAAAAAAAAAAAGAAGGAAAAAAAAAGCTGAATCGCACAAAAATTGAATTCAAAGCACAGCAAACAGCAACCCTCAGAAGATAAAAAAAAAGAAAAAAGAATTAGATCCATTCATATCTTCACAGGCCTGCTCCGTACACAGTGCATCTGCAATTATTTCGGTTGGTCTGCTGCCGAGGAAGCAGCCTGCGCTGGCCGCAGGAATGAAGACGGGCTAATCACACACGCCCGACGCTGACTGATGAGCAAGCGAGAGCTCAAGAGTTGGGGAGAAATTTTTTTTTTGGACAGGCGGGACTTTATCGGGAACACCTGCGAGTCCAGAATGAGGGCGAGAAAAAAAAACCCCGCTCATGCAGAGTAGCTGTCAAAACGTCCCACGCTGCTGCCTGCCAATCACCGTCTGTCAGATCACACATTGCTGGAATGTAATTAATAAGCTGGAATCATAGAAATAAACCCGAATCACGCATCTGTTAGAGTTCAAGTGTTATTATCATATTTTGACCAATATTCAAGTTCATATTTCAACCCCGAAAGGACGTCACCGTAATGCCCTTCGCTCGTCTGGGCCTATGGAGCATGTGGTCACATGAGAGAATTAAAGGTTAAGTGGTAATTTGCACAAAAAAAAATCGCTCGGCCAAACGTGCCCATGCATTTTTCTTGCAGGTCTGTTCAATTTGGCTCCGCGTGCGAGAACCTCCGATATTGATTTTACAATTTTTTCACGATGAAAATCTGCCGCCTGTCAGGTTCTATGGATTCGGATCTTCCCGCCGCCTCCTCAGGCTCAAATATTTGAGCTATATTTTTTTTGGCGCGGAGGGTCCTGTGACTTGAAAAGGCGAGAGGGAACTGAAAGGGGCAAAATTTTAAAATCGGGCAACAGGAAACGCGGGTTCCTCGATCTCACGGGCGCGTTCCACTTGCCTTTTTTACTACAAGTGTTTTCATTTCTGTTATCAATGAAGCCGCCGCTCCACTTTTGGTTGGCTCAGCGAGGGAAGCCGCGCCACCCCCGTCCACTGCTGACTCCCGCCTCATCTATCTTCGGTTCGGTTCGAGTAAACATCCATCGATCACACGTTCTCCAGTATTTGCTGGCGAAAAAATAAATGAATTACAAAAAAAAAAAAGCAGATCTTTTGCACTTTCTATCCATTTTTTTTTCTTCCAGCCTATGTTTCACTGCTTTGGGAAGTGGCCACAGCTTGTTTTCGCTTACGTTCTCCCGCCTTCTCCAACGTTAAACTCGAGACGCTGCGATCTTAAAATGAAGTTCAAAGAAACAAATTTGCATTTATGAAAGGTAAAAGCCCTATGTGGCCTGCGCAGTTTTAATCTTGGTGCGGAACTGACGAAGCAGAAGCGGCTGCAGTGCCAACGTACGCGAACTCACTGAACAATCCCATAATGCACTTAAAAACCACGGCAACGCGACATTTAACATTTCAGATGTTGGTGTGTTGGTGGGCGGTTCAGATGCAATATTCCATTTCTAGTTACAATGATACGCTTACATCTTCTTTTTTTTTCATACGGCATGATTTTTTCATTAATTGCATGCCCTTTTGCTCCCCGGCAATCCAGCAGAGACATGACTTATTGATGTGATGATTCAATATTGATCAAGCTAGTTATTTTTAGCACTTTTTTTTCCTTTTCTTTTTTTTTTTGAAACATGACTAACGTCGCCGGGCGACCACCACATGGTGTTAACTGCAGGAGCTGTTAGCTGACTCACCTAATGGCAGAATCGGAGATGCGTCGGTGTCGCTTGTGACTGGAACGGAAGGGCAAAAAAAAAAAAAGCGCGAATGCAAAGTTTTTCCTTTTCCTTTTTGCTTGGAAATATTCGGAAATTTAGTGCCCCCAATTTCTCTGACTTGACCTCATGACAACGATAATCATGGTGTCTTCTGTTGTGAGTGTTTAGATAATAATATTGCAAACACTTAATTACTGTCAACGATATTGATGTGCCCGCTACTCTAAGTTTTACTGCATGTCGTTTTTACCGTATTGATGAAGTGGCCGCAGGTTTTTTTCGGAGGCTGTAAGTCCCCCCCGGTTTACCATCATCATGAATGCATCATTTATGATATCATGCCTTGGTCCCCGCCCATCTGCAAATCAAGTAAAAACTATCTATGTTGATACCGTTAAGTATACATCTTTTGGGTTTGTTTTCGTTTTTTTGTTTTTGTGATTTGAGTGAACTGAGGCGGGAACATTAATGAGAGCAACCTATCATAAAGCCAGTCGGACTTTTGTTTTTATACGTTAGTCTCATTTCAGACACCCTCATGCTTTGTCTGTAAAAAGGCATCACAAATCAACCAAAAACGCAAAACTTCCCTCAACTCTCAATCCAGATGATGAGGTATTTGACTGCAGTACTGAGGTCATTCATCGCCGGCCGACCCCCTCCCCCGTCCCCCCTTTCGACCCCAAACACCACAAGACCGGTAGGTTACTGAAATCAATTTCATGCATCATCACTTCGCCTCATGACAAGCCTGATGTTGTTTTTTTGGGGGATAAAAAGGGGAGGCGGCGCTGTCGGCCTCACCACCGCTCAGCGACCCATCGACTCAGAAGCTTGAAGAAGAGCTGCTGGTCCTCCACCGCCGCCGCCGCCATGAAGACTCTGCTGTTTGCCTCCGCTCTCATCGCGGCCCTGCTCTGCTCCTCGGCCGCCGCCGCTGCCCCTGCTCCCGCTACCCATCACGCCTTCTGCAGGACCCAATGGTGAGACCTGACCCTCATCCCGGAGGTCTCCTTGCACCTTTTGTATTTGAGCCCCTATCGGGACTGCGTCTCTCGGGAATAACAAAGCATTAGATGCAAAATAAGTCAGAGGCTGGGAGTAAAATTGCTGCGGCTTTTTTTTTTTGTGTGTGTCATTTCAAGAATTATGCATCCTCCCGGTGACAAGAGAGGCTGTCTGATATGCAGATCTAGTTTGGAGTTAGTCATTTTGTGTGCCAGCTCAGAATTGGTAAATAAACCATTGTTTTAAACCCTTTGCAGCCATCAGCCTGCCTGCGCGCCGCCGAGAGAAGCATCATAATGTATTTATGCACAAGTTGCTTTCAAGTAGGGGTCCTTTGAGGCTCAAAGTGCCCTTTTTTTTTTACGAATATACGAATACGAATATTCATATAAACTTTAACTCGGACAAGATAAGGCTTAACTTAGTGTGCCTTTCAGCCAATAGGTCCTACATATGAATCATCGGCAAGCATCTGTCTTAAAACAAAAATGAGATAAACAAGAACAAAACAGGCAAACAGACCGAAACGCCGGGCTAAAAGGGGTTCAACGAGCTCCTGAAGTAGTTTCGACTGAACTTTTCCTGTTTAAATCTCGGCTCCCAGGAGCTTCTCCGCACCTTGTGCTGAAGTCAGAGGCACAATTGTCCAGCAGATCAAAGCTCTCAATCCCATGTTTGGCTGCGCCGACTGTCAGTATAAGGTAAGAGCCCCTTCTGCGTTGATGTGATGGAGAATGAGAAGGAACGTTCGTAAAGATCGGGTAAAATAAGGCCGGAGGGCCCGTGGAGCATCTCTATCCTGCCCACGACGTCCTGTAAGAAAA
The DNA here is from genome assembly GCA_901007715.1 of Dactylopterus volitans. NCBI lineage: Eukaryota > Metazoa > Chordata > Actinopteri > Syngnathiformes > Dactylopteridae > Dactylopterus > Dactylopterus volitans. The sequence goes on along the minus strand of CAAKHG010042808.1, from coordinate 15,015 downwards.
AGGATACTACTAACAACAACATACACACACACACACACACACACCAATAGCACAGACAAAAATACAAGTCTTTGTGCTGAGGAGCGCTGATTGGTGGAACACACTTGCAGCGTTGTCGCATTTCCGATCACCCACCATGTTTAGGGCCAATAGTCACTTCTCCACCAACGTTCCCAGGAACTGTTATTTCCAATTTCCAAAGTTCCGGAAAGTTTATTCAAATCAAACCCTACTAGGTACGTTTTGGGGTTAAGGGAAGTTTTTTTCTTTTTCTTTTTGGTAACACTTTATATTAAGGTACACCTATTCACCATTAATTTGTTGCTTATTAGCATGCAAATTAGTAACATATTGGCTCTTAAGTAGTCATTTTTAAGTACTTATTAATGCCTTATTCTGCATGGTCTTATTATACAACCAGTAAGCCAATAACTAAGAGTGCCACCTTTTTTTTTACTCGGGAACATTCTGAAAAAGTTCCTGCGGTGGAAAAGGGGCTCATGTGCGGCCGCAAACTTGTCTATTTCACTCCTTCAAGCATCATTTCGTTTGGTCTGATTTCGAAAGTCGCACACCTTTAACCCCGGGTGCACATTAGCAGGAAGGCTAACTAGGTCTCAAATCGGCCCGCTCCGTCTGCTCTTCCAGCTCGTGGCGAGCAACCCCTTCTTCATCCGCGCCAACCACACGTCTGCGGACGGCCTCAGCGCCGAGCGCATCACCCTCAAGTTTGGGCCGGACACGATGACGGAGGGCTGCCGCGTGTTCGTAAGTACCAGCGAGGCAGCGGCGATCGGGCCGCTGCGTGAGCCGCTGCGCACGACCGCCATTTTCAACCAGCCGGGACGCCATGACATGGTCAAATCGCCTACGCTCGGTTGGTTCCGTGTCGCTTTGTTTTCTGCTGATGAGACAAGCGTTTTGTTTTTGTTTTTTTTGTGCTTGCAAGCGTCTGGCCTTACTGATTTGTGTTATTGTTTCAGTAATCACAGTTGTGCTTCTGCCGCACTGAAGGCCTCCACTTTATGTAAATAAAGAAAAGAAGGCGGTTGGTAGCGAGTAACAGAAAGCGGAGGGAGCTTTTAGTGAATTATTCGTGCGTTTAACGTTCATTAATTTACTTCCCACCTCGACCATCAGGCGCAGTCCATTTCTGTGGGCTTCACCAAACTCCTCGACGACGGCCTCAACTACTGCAACCTTTACAACCTGCTGTCCGGTGAGTGCGACAGCCGCAGCGCGTCTCACTTTTACAGGAATATCGCAGCATGGCGGAAATATCAAATGTCCGTTCATTTGTGATCTCCTTTTTTGGATGTCTTCTAGCGAGTGGACTCACTACAGCACCCGGCTTCGAGGAGGTGGTCAACGAATGGGCTTGCCTGGGCTTCGGACTCGCCACCTGCACGCAAAACGAAGTTGAGGCTTATGACGCCATGACCTTGCTGAATATGAACTAGGATATGGTTTCCACTTCTTTTTAGGCTAACGCCATACTGCCGGCTTTAAAATTATCAATAAAAAAAAAATTGCATCTTCATTACGCTCTCTGCAGGTGTGTGCTGATTTATTTATTCATTACTGTCACCGCGTCCGCGCCGCTTCCACGTCGGGACTCGGTTTGACCTGGGACGGGTGGAATTTTCCAGAGTAAATTATTATGGCAAGCAGTAAGGGCCAATCTTAGGAACTGAGGACAAGGACGGATGCCGTGTTTGGGTGCCAGTCACGTGATGCATTTGAACAGAAAAAAGGTCAACAGTCAGAGATTGGAGTCCAGCGAACACCGTTTTCATTCTCCAAGTGATCCACATGAGTGTCTTTTCCCAGTTTAGGGCCCCAAAACAATAAAAAAATATAAAACTGACTGCAGAGGCGATGGTATAAAAGTCTTGACTGGTGCCTGAATTTCCTGTTGGTCTGGAACAAAGTGAAGGAGGCTACTTCGAGAAGATGTTTTTCCTTTTTACGAGCTAAACTCCTGCGATCTCGACCCCCAAAACAGTTGAGATGCTGTGTGAAATAGAAATAACCCTTTGGGACCTAAATCAAATTTAACGCTTTACAAAGATTTGACATTCATGTTGAAAACATTATAGTTTTTTGTTTTGTTTTGTTTTGTTTTTTTTTTTTTGGTAAAATACACTCATTTAGAATTTGATGCAGCAATTTCCAAAAAAGTTGGGGCAGCAGTATGCGTAACGCTGTGCTACATCACTTTTTTTCAACATCCGGGGGCTGAAGATGAAGCTTTGAAATTGAAATTCTTTCCCACTCTGGCTGAATATAAGACTTTTTAAAACAAGTTGGTCAGCTGTCCGTTGGCAGTGCAGCAAATATTTTCAATGACAGAGGTTTGGGGACTGCGGGCAGCCCGGCCTTGTTCTTGCACCTCTTTTACTACCATGCCACACTGTTGTAGGACTCGCAGGATGTGTCCTGGCATTGTCTTGCTGCAATAAGCCGCGATGTCCCTGAAAAAGGAAAAAAAAAAAAAAAATTGTTACCTTCACAGATGTGCAAGTTGCCATGGGTACCAAAAAACACCCCCACACCAGCGCAGACGACGGCTTTTTGGCTTGGCGCCGATGGGCAGCCTGGACGCTCCTCTTCCCCCTCCTGCTCCGGAGGACACGATGTTGCCGATTTCCGGAAACAATTTGGACCTCCAACCACCAGCAATCAGTTGGGAAAATCTGAAACCGTTTTCCAGGCCCTCATTATTCCGCGTGTTATGTATGGCCAAGATCACTGTAGATTAAATAGCTTAACACAGTGGCACAGCGTGACGTTCCGGTGCTTCTGATCTCTGCGGCTGGAGGCAGAACCAGACTACAGACCGGCATCGCATTCATGGCCTGGCCTTTTTTCCAGTCAGTCACGCCGAGGCCTCGTGACCTCCCTCTATCTTAAATAGCGTTTTTTTCCATCGGCGTGCACGCATTCGGTCATAAGCTCGCGCGGCGCGGCGACGCTTCACGCCTCCAGCTCCACCGCGACCATGAGGACTCTGCTGCTGGCCCCGCTCGTCTTGGCGGGACTCTTCGGCTCTCCGGGCGCCATTCCCGTTCCGTCTTTCTATGCTTTCTGCAGGACGCACTGGTGAGGCCGGTTTTAATTCCCCCCCCCCGCCCCCCCCGGGGTCTCCTCGCATCCCTGCGCCCGAGCTCCAATAATCTATACTTCTATTGAGAGCCGCGAGGACATCGGCTGGAGGTGGATCGCTGCAGCTCTTTGTCGCTGCTGGGAACCGCGCGGTGATAATTCCTCTCTCCCCGCAGGCTCTTTGCGCTGCCTTGTGAGCGAGTCGCTAACAAACTGGTGAACCAGATTCAAGCCTTCAGTCCTCTGAACGGCTGCCAGGCGTGTCACTACACGGTGAGATTGGAGGCTTTTGCCGATTTCTTCATCTATTTTTTTTGTGAGTGAAATTTAAAAAAAAAAAAAAAAAGGGGGTCACGTTTTATTCTAAGTCACATTTCTGATCATTTTGATGCATCTCCCAGGAATCACTAATATCGCTGTAAGAAATTTTATGTCTATGAATATGCACTTTGATAGGAGCCGGTGTTGCGAGTTCCTCTGACTCGCCGCTTTTCCTTCGCATCTCCAGCCGTAAACAAATTGTAAACACGTGTCCTACTAGCACATTAGCGAATTAGCATTAGAAATCAAACAAACTGCTTTTCAGTCAGTCTTTGCTCACTTATTCGTTTGCTATCGTCCATCATAAGTGACCCGGTTCCCGCGCCCTCCTCTGTTCCAGCTCGAATCGGCCACCAACACCACCATCAAGGCCCAACACTCCTCCCTGCCGGCCATGCAAGTCGAGAACATCGAGATCAGCCTGCGAACCACCATCCTGACCGCCAGCTGCAGTGTGTCCGTGAGTCGCCGGCGTCTGATTCCGGCAGTGCGCGGCTGAGTCGCATCGACAGAAGACGACGCGCGTCCGCTCACGGTGTTTTTTCCTCTGTTTTCTTCCCCGCAGGCTCAGTCCGTGTCCCTGGCCTTCACCGGCATCCTCGACAACGGCCTCAACTACTGCAACCTGCACAACCTGCTGAAAGGTGAGCGCGAAGGTCCCGCGGCACAAAAGCAAAGCACCCGCGCTTCCATTTAACACGTCAAACTCAAAGGTTTTCATGCGAGCGCTGAGCTCATTTTCCAGTGTTTGTCATTGCAGCCAGCGGACTGAACGCAGCGCCGGGGTTCATGGAGATGACCAGCGAGTGGGCGTGTCTCGGCTACGGATTTGCCAAATGTAAACTCTAGCAGGGCCGGCCGGCAATTTAAGAAAATCACATGCAGTATGTATTCTGATGTCAGCTCTGATGAAGAGGGCAACATGTCACCCGATTCGGTGTTTTGCATGTGAGATCCGACATGATTAAATGCATTTAACAAACTACTTTTTCTTTTTTTTTCAAATATAAACATGAAAAACGTCGTTTAGCGTGCAAAGAAAACAAATAAAACGTGAGACGTTGTGTGCGCGCGTGCAGTGTGTGTCGCGCCGCTCGAAGGGACGCCCGAATGCTTTCAGCGGGCGCCCGTTCTCGCCGCGTTCGACGAAATCACCTGCGGACGCTCGAATTAACGCGCAGAGACGCGTGACGGGCGGGTCAGATGACTTCTTGGCCGCCGCCGCTTGAAGTGGAACATCGGGGAATCGGGAAGCCTGACAGACGGTTCACCCTCATCAGGAATGTGCCGTGGCGAAGTAAAGCATGTGACTCGTGACACTCCTCTCCTTTTTTTTTTTTATTTTTTTTTTTTATATATCTTAAGACACATTAGAAGACCCCTACGTGAGTGTCCTAATTATTGTCCGAATGATCCCGGGAGCTACGTTGTCGAGGGGGGGAGGGCAAAAAAGCACACAAAGGAAAATGGGAAACATGTTTTTAAGCTGTTGGCTCGCCTGGTGCTAAGCTCCGCCCACCCCCAGCCCCCTCCAGAGACGCCACCATCAGGGATCATCTGCGTCACCGTGTTTGCGAGGGAGAAAGCAAATGTTTAGATTTCGTTTGCATGTGAACAAACCGACGATTCTTCTGCAAAACAACACCCGAGTGATTCAGTCGCTCGCTGCAGACCATTTCTCGTCTCAGCCGCCATTAATATTGATGAGGAGCTTCCAATAAAACGGCAACAGAGCGATTCCCAGCAGACGACTTATCAACATCATCGTGGTCGCAATCTCTTCACTTTTCAGTTGGGACTCATTCGATTTGGACTCGTAGTTTGTGTTTAATTGTGTGTTGTTGTTTTTTTTTTTCCTTCTACTTCTTCTTCTTCTCCTGTTTTACTTTGCGGTTCCGCCCTTGCGCGTCATTTGCTGCATCGCCTCCCGCCCGCTTAGCGTTTCCACCCGTGTCTCCCGCAGCCAATCAGCTGCCTGCTTCTGCCCGCGCCCGCCCACCTGCTCCTGGTTGCGCGATGAGTCCAGTTTGTATTTGAGTCCTGCCCTGTGTGTGTGTGTGTGTGTGTGTGTGTCGCATCCACGAGTAACGAGTCAGTTTCCCATGAGTTTCTCTGACGACATCAGAGCAAATATAAGTTTGGTTTTCTGATGTTTTCATAATTTCTGCCTGTTTTTCTTGTTTTTTT
>CAAKHG010042806.1:0-16916 GCA_901007715.1 Dactylopterus volitans | reverse complement strand
CCCCCCCCCCCCCCCCACCCACCCCCCCTCTCCCCCCCCCACCCACACCCACACGCACACACACACCCCCACACACACACCCACACACACACACACACACACACACACACACACACACACACACACACACACACACACACACACACACACAAACACACGATACAGATGCTGCTCGCTTTTATTAGCTTCCCACTGTCTCTGTGCTCCTCAGCAGTGTCGCTTAGAAGCTTCTGGCGGTTCTGCTGCTCTTTGGCTCTGCTCACGTCTCCTCTGGAGCTGCTGGTGCCTGGACTGTCACGCTGATCTACGAGGCGTCCTTCTCACACGCCGTCGGTCCTCTGTAAACATGGATCTGCGGCTCAGATTGCCTGCAGTCAAACATCCTTCTCAATGAGCCGTTACGTCTGAAGCTTCCCTCCTTTATTTCACCACAGGAACCATATTTCATTCTGCCTGCATGATGCAGGAATGTTGGCGACACCAGGCAATCGAAGCGGTTACTGGAGCGTTTCATCACATTTCATTGTGAAAAGCTCAGTAAATTCATGCTGAGTTTATGGCCGCCACTTTTGGTGACAGCACGGGTCCACTGAGTGACAGGTCCTCAGCGCTCAGCTGCTGGACAGCTGCATGTGTTCTGCTTGTTGAAGGTGTTTCACCTTCATCCAGTTGGCTTCTTCAGTTCTGACTGGTTGGTGGGGAGTCGCAGGGTTTTGACCTCTGGGGGAGTCGATGATACCTGGAGAGGCGTTGAGGTCACCAGAGAGTCCTTGACCACCCAGGCCATCATCATTCACGAGTGCAGTATTTTCCCATTTGTGATTTCTCAGCACCAACATCAGTGTGTCATATTTCATGTGATCTTGGTGGGCTGCTGCTGCAGGACTGAGAGCTGTTAGCTGGTGTTCGAAGAATAAAGTTCTGGTCCCCTGAAAATGATGGGGGTCCCATGCCAGTGGTCATTGTGGAAGCTGTAATTTGTGGAGCTGCTGAACGGCACTGACAAATGTTTCTAATATTTTGTCACCCTGGTTTATATAAATGGAACAGTGAACAAGTGCAGTTAAATCCTGGCAGATGGTCCGATGTTCTGGCTAACCCTGCTCACACTGATGTTTGCTGGAAACCAGAACCAAATCCCAGCCTGGCCTTCATCTCTAATATCTCGTTATTTGGAGGTGTTGAAGATCGTTGCATAACCACAGTGCTAGCGGTGCTAGTAGTGCTAGCATGACAGTCCTCCAGCACTGTGATTGGTTAGACTGGCTGTTGTTAAGAACATGCACAGTTGAATGTTTCTTACCTTTGAACACAAGGTTAGTTTACCAATAAGAAAAAAACAAAACAAAACAAAAACAGCTTCACGACTTTAAATCTTCATGTGCCATTTTAAGCGTGGCCACAGGGAGGCGCTGTAAAGTAGCTACAGGTGTCACTTGACTCAGGCACCGCCCACATTACTCCGTTTAAGCTCCTCCCCCAGCGCCATTTCATGCCTGAGCTTCGTCCATTGATTAAACATCTGAAAACGGCTGTCACGTGTCCAACCGCGTTCACTGAGCATGTGTGAGCTAGTGTAAACAGGAAGTGGAGAAGACGTTAGGGGACGAATGCGCGGGTGTGAAGCTGCCATGGTGACGGGAAATATTGATTCTGAGGCGACATTTAATAACCAATCAGGGAGCTGTATGCATTTAGAGGTCTGTGGTTCTGCCCATCCGCTGAGACGGAACCATGGAGAACATAGCTGCTAAAACGCTCGGGTTAGCGGACGAACTGTCAACCCACACCAGCTGGCAACCAGCCAATAGGCAGACACATATGGCCGCATCAAACCCCATCGCCATAGCAACAGAATGGGCCTGTGTGCTCAGAACAATAGTGGGTTTGTGGAGATCTCTCGGGTGTTCCTGTGTTGCAGTGCCATGTCTGAGGGGGCGGCGCCAGCAGCTGAACCCAGGTTACATCGCCTCTGGTCCTGGTTCGACCTTGAAAGCGCTGCGGTGAGATCAACAGCCAGACCGCAGTCCGCTTCTTCTTTATGAGACCGACTGAGGGGACTGACGTGTCTTTGTGGTTCCTGGTAGGTGGTCACCATCCTGCTGGGCCTGTTCCAGGTGTTGCTGTCGCTCCCGTTCGCCTCCTCCAACCACATCCTGCCGAAGCTCTTCATCCTGCCGCTCCTCATAGGAATCCTGGTACGTAACTCGTGCTGCTGTCTTCGGTCCATATGTAGATGATGTCATATGTAGTGAGAAGAACAACTTCAGAGGACATACAAGGTAACCTGCTCCAGCAAGTTGTCACGGAAACCCAACACATCAATTCAAAAACAACAGACAAGAATAATATCGGTTCAATTCAGCTTTGTTCGAGTATCCCAGAATCACGAGTCACACGGCCTGAGCACACAGAGCATCGCCCTCCGACCTTTGAGCCGCCATTTAAAGTCAGGACCACAGCTGCATGTTCCTCGGGTTCCTTGGTCTCAAATGCCAAACCATGGATTCCAAAAGTGGAACCGAGAACAGCGAGTCTTCATGGTCGGCCGATGAATCTGATGCTGCTTTCACACTAGGTGAAGCCTTTAAACACCTGGACGGACCGCCGGCCCACCAGCTGCGTGACTGCTTTTCCTTTTTTTCGTCTCGTTGATGACATCATCAGCGTGCCAGAGCACCAGGAGATCAACAATAGAAATGAGCGTGATCGCCATGGAGATGGTGGTCGGCTCCGTTTCTTTGATAATGCGGCGCCAATGAGACGAAGGCGTCTGAGACGGCAAAGAGAGGCGCCGCCGCGCCATCTTCTCACCATAAAAGCAGAAGCAGCAGTGCTCGTCGTCCCGCAGCCACCGGCGTCTGTTTATCGCCCCGAGTTACCGGTACCACATTGGCGCGTTACACTGACACCATCCCATAAATTAGCGCGTTCGCCCGGGTGTGACATTCCCGCTGCAGCCGGTAGGAGGGGAACCGATAAAAACCCGAGGCCATTGCAGGGTCATGTGACCCGCATCTGAATGCCCATCAGAACCTTTCCCACTGCGAAAGGAGCCCGTTGTTGGTGGGTTTAAGAAGTTTTTTTGGCCGGTGGAAAAGCGGCTGGAGGTTTTCAGTAGTGCAGCTCCCCCCACTGGTCACTGAGAGCAACTGCACTTGTTTCTCATTGAAAAAGCCATAAAACAGCTACAATGTGACTTCAAAACAGCAATTACAGACGGAGTGTCTGAATCATAAACAGTCACATTGGCGTCAAACAGCATCAGCTGAAAAACTCCCTTTAACATGGGAAACCTCTGATGCATGAACGCAGCACATGTGGGTTCACAACGGCTTCATTGATCAAGACTTAGTATTTACAATGGTGAACAATCAGAGAAGAGGACCTGGAGGACTTGGAGGCAGCAGACGTTAGCTGGACTTGCAAAGTTGTATAAGAGATTACGAGAGGAGAACACGGGACACACTTGGGGTATAAAAGGGAAGGGAGGCGGGGCTTACATTCCAGCGGGATTCATGGGAGGACTTGCGTAAACATCAGTGGAAAAGACCATCTGTGCTGTCTGGAGAGAGTTTGGGGGAAGTTTGAACATGAGGGAGTTATTCAAGGACACATACTTGGAGATGGAGGTTCAGGGAAAACAAAGCAAATCACTCTCAGATGTTGCTGCGCTGCCGGCAGATTATCACAGAGAAGATACGGGAAACATCAAGCCCGCCATGGTCCTAGACGTCATGGGAGGGCTTATTGTCAATGTATGTGCAAACAGCAAAGCAACAAGATTATGTTGAGACGCTCTGAGGCTCCAAACAAAACAACAATACGAATATGAGTTATTTCAAAACTACATCGGATAAAAAACACTTCACAGCAGAAGCAGCAGGAAGGACCGGACGTGTGAGAACGACCTGCTGGGGCTCCTGGACTCATTCCGTGCCCCTTTTACGTCACGCGTCAGCCACACTTTCACAACCCCACCGGCTTCCTTCATGCCGAGTCTGCGGGCGCCGCGTCTGTGTCCGTCCGGCCGTCCGGCTGGCAGGTCAGCAGCTTGCTGCAGAACTCTGCTGTGTGTTGTCGAGCCTGGCGGCGGCGGCGATGGTGGCGGCGGCGGCTTTGGTAGTGGCAGCGACGGTGGCGATGGCGGCGGCGGTGATGGTGGCGGCGGCTTTGGTAGTGGCAGCGACGGTGGCGATGGCGGCGGCGGCGATGGTGGCGGCGGCGGTGGCGGCTTTGGTAGTGGCAGCGACGGTGGCGATGGCGGCGGCGGTGATGGTGGCGGCGGCGGCGGCTTTGGTAGTGGCAGCGACGGTGGCGATGGCGGCGATGGTGGCGGCGATGGTGGCGGCGGCGGCTTTGGTAGTGGCAGCGACGGTGGCGATGGCGGCGGCGGCGATGGTGGCGGCAGCATCTAACAGTTGTGTTCATTTGTTTGGGTGCTCCAGATCGTGGTTGGAGGGTCGTTCACCTTGGCCAATCAGAGGAATCCCAGTCGACGGCTGGTGAGTTCACCGATCAGGCGAATGTGAAAGTCCGCGCGAAAGCGATCTGCCTATAAGACGGCATTTTGAATGTCGCATTGAAGGTGAGACAAACTTCTCTGTCCATCTAGACATATAGAGGCAGTACAGTTGGGTACAGTATTGTCAGCTAAGTGCTGCTAGTGTCAGCTAGCTTGAGGTTGGATTTAGCTGGCAGGCTAATCAGAACGCAGTAGCCAAACAAACTGCACATCCTGCAGTAGTGCATCGCCACAGTCAGTGTGTGTGTGTGTGTGTGTGTGTGTGTGTTTGTGTGTGTGTGTGTGTGCGCACGCATGTCCTTCTCCACAGCTCCAAGGGTGTGCCTGCAGTAACCTGGTTGGCCTGCTAGGGGCGCTGCTGGCCTTTGGCCTCTACTGCTTCTGTCTCAGCGTGGCAGGAAGCAGAGTCCAGTGTTCCGCCGAGTTTTCTGATAGCGACTTCAGACATTCAGGTTACATGTGTTTGGAGGAGCTGCTGATGGTTGGTGTCCATGTCACACACACACACACACACACACACGCACACGCACACACGATGGAGAGATAAGTGAGAGGGTGTGAAAGGGACACGTGGTGATCAGGAGAGAGAAATGTGTCCAGAGATACTAGAAACTAGCCTGACTAAACTAAGATGTCACAAGCAGGAACTCAAACAAAACAGCAGATTCTAATTCTCTCTCTCCCCCTCTCTCATTGTCTCTCGTTCTCTCCCTCCTTCTCTCCCTCTCTCTCTCCCTCTCCGAGCTACATTCAACGTCGGTGGCTCTCAGCCCTTCGCGCTGGGGCAAAAGCTGTCTAGACTTGATGGAACTTTATTAACACTACTCACATGAACACAAGTGAAGATATTAACGTTTGAAAATGAAACACTGTGAAAGCGTTCAGACAAATATTAGCATGCTGCTCCGCAGAAATGCTCAGTGAAGACGAAGCTTCCATAAACTCCCGAAAAACTTCCCCACCAAACAGTATTTGCAGGAAAACTGAAGGATGCGGTCGCATGGACGTTTCCTCGGGAACGTCATGGAGGAAGTGATGTCATGCTGGCTGAAGCTGTTGCTGTCATGTCCCGCAGGCACACTGGTGGAGCCTGACGCTGATGCTGCTGCTGTACGACAGCGGCGCCATGGTGATGCACGGCCTGCTGACCGTCTCCGCTGTGAAGGCACTCAAGACGGACTGATGTCACACACGCACGCACGCGCACACACATACATGCTGTAGTGTGACATTGCAAAGATCACTCACTCACTCACTCACTCGATCCACCTAAATGCAGCCGGAATGATGTGACAGTGTTATGCTCATAACTTTATATTAGCCATGCAGACAGCGCCCTCTGCTGGGATCCACTAATATAGCAGCACAGACTCACTGTAGGTCACCTGCCTGCTGCCTTCGTTCATTTTGCCTATGTGATCAATAGGCGGTTAAGAGATGATTTAAAACTGAAATGAATCCCTTCCGATAATAGACACAACTATAAAATAACACATTATTGCTGTACACCAATTAAAAAAAATGAACTAGTCAATGCCAGAATTTTCTGCAATTAGTCCCTTTTTTTTCTTCAGACTGAAGCTTGTAAGAATGGATATTTAAATGTGTTTAAAAGTGAATGATTTCTCAGTCATTATCATCTCCTCTGCTGATTGGTCAGCAGTTTTGAGCCGTCCAATCAGCCACAGCGTTACTGACCTCCTCACCTCCATTTGTGGTTATTGGTCCACGAGTACCACATTCCTGTGATGTCGCCTGTCGTGGCCCTGTAAACAAAGTGTGGGTTGGGTGTTTAGCTTTGAGGTGATTGGTTGGTGATGACTTTCTTCTTCTGTGGTGGTTAAATTGGTCTTTGCAAACTGTGCAGGTGCCTTCAGTTTCCTCCAAAGATCCGTCGGGCGACTTTTAAAAGTTAACTTTTCCTCCTATAACCAACCTCGTCCTCCTCCATCCTCAGACTGGACACGGCGGTGAGGCTCACGTCCTCATTGGTCACCGCGCTCTCATTCTTCTTCTATGGCTTCACTTGGGCGGCGGTCATCACAGGAAGTAAATGAAGTGCAGCTGCGTCCTCTGTCTTCGAATAATTTTCTTTGCCAGTTGCTTTAATTGTGTGACTTTTTAACGTGTTAAAAACTAACATTAATTTTGACAGCAGTACAACACATCGTTTAACCTCCAAGCATATAAACAAAATAAGGGAATATAATGTGGACAAAAGAGGCATCAGTGAGATCATGTTCTACAGCAGAGATACTCAAACAACATCTAAAGAGTACCAGTTAGAGATCATTTCTTCAAACACGATGTCTCGCTATTTAGTGTGCTATCACCTGTTTACGCAGCCTCGTGGTTGTATCAACATCTGCATGTGATCAACACCTGTCAAATCATATGAAGTCAGAATAATCCAAAAACCTTCAACCTAACATAGAACTGAGCATATATGCAGATATGTGTAACGTTCTCTCATTTACTGAGTGAAAGCAGGGCTGTTTCAAAATGAGAGCCAATACGTAAAATGTGAAACTTGTGCATGTTCAAGTAAAGTGCTAAACTTCAGGAAAATAAAAGGTCGTAAAATTAATCATTTTCATCATTGTATTCATCATCGTTTATGTTTAGTCTCATGATGGCGTTTCACATTGGCACTTTTAATAACAAGTGTTGGGGTTTCTGAGCCAATGAGACACGCTGGTTCAGCCCCCAGCTGAGGACCTTTATGAGTCCGGATGAAACACTCGTTTTCACCATTTGCTCCTCGTTCTTCTCTGCTTCCTCCTGCTCACTCCTCTTTTTCCCTCCCTTTGTTTTCTCTGCATGTGTTGCCATTTTTCTTTTTCTTTCTACCACCTCTCATGTGAAACTCTCCTTTAACTCTCATCTGCACCGGAGTCGCCATGCTTACCGCCTGGAATGCCTTGATTGGCTGAGCGGTGTCACGTGGGACGATTGAACTTGCGTGTGATTGGTCTGTGCGTTCCCTCCTCCGTTAAACCGCTAAAGACTACAGAAGCTGCGTTGGTTAGGACAGAAGCGCCCGTCGGATTTTACATCATAACTTTCTGTTTCAGCTGTAGGTCCATATGAGTCCGTATGGGACATCTTCTGGGTCAGGTCTCGGACCTGGACCCGGATCACAGTCCGCCTGTTAGTCACCTCTGTTCTTCAAGCTGTCTTGTTATATAATGTCATTGTTGCATTACCACAAATACACATATACACACCTACCCAGCCTTTGTCGTTTCTGTTTTCTATGAGGTCTGATGAGTCCGGGAAGGTCACTGTCTTTCTGGTGGCCAGCAGGGGCGCCCTCATGTTCAGGTGCTCGGTCTGAGGCTTTTTGAGGAGCTGCAGAGATCTGGCGTGCAGTCAGTAGGTTAAGCCAATCACAGCAAAGCTGAGTGCTTTGACCTCCATGTTTGAGGTTACAGGTAACATTTCTGACAACAAGAACAAGGTGGCGCCGGTTCGTCCCACTCAGTGACGCCGTTTTGTACTTTTAGTCTCTTCAGTCCAGCAGCGCCCCCTGCTGGAGGAAACACACCTCAAACATTTGCGTCTTCACCCTCGCGACCGACGACGCTTCGCTGTCCCACGTCTGCAGAGTAACCAGCACTTCCTGTTTTCTGAACATAGAGATGGACAACCGGAACCATTTTTGAGAAAAAGGACCAACCAACATGGAGGAGGCGGGGCTTATCGTCAGCCACCAGGGGGATGTCGAGCTTTTGGTTTCACTTCTGAGTTGCTGCCATGACTATAGTCCATATGGATATCTAAAGAACATCAGCAAACTTGCTCCATGTCAATCTGAAGTTGATTTTCAAGAGCAGATGTTCCCAAAAAACAAACAAACAGACATTCCTATGATGACCTGCTAGCATGGAAGCGTGCACGCACGGCGCAAACATTCGACTGTTTATTATCTAGTTTCATGGACGTTAGTCTTTTGTGATATCTTTGCAGGTTTTAATAAGTCGTGTAATTGCACCGATGTACATTCGTACGAATAATGACTCCTCTGAGGCAACGCACCGCCATGTCTGACTGTGGCGATGCAGGGAACCTGTCCTCAGCGGTTCTGTGTGGGGGCGGAGCAGCATCTGCAGCTGGCACACACACCCACCTTCGCCCACCTTCGCCCACCTTCGCCTCCGCGGTCCCACCTTCTACTCCACGGTCCCATATCAGATATCTCGTGTCTGATGTGGCTTTCAAGACAAGTTACCGTAACAAAACCCTTAAAATGGCGCCCTCAACTGCTTCTCTTATCAAAAAATGTACAAATATTCTCAATTTTGAAGGTTTAAGTGATGGAAACAGCCTTCTGGTGTCTGGACAAAGTTGCCGTCCGTGTCCACAGATGGAAGGAAGACGAGTGGCTGTTGGACCGCAGGGGACCTTGGATATTCTCCAGTTCTTTGATCCTGGAATATCGATGTTATGGATCCTCCGTATTCCACCGCAGGACACGGTTAAATCCAAACGTTTGTGTTTCATCTCATCTAAACAAGTCACCTTCTCACCGACACTCACCTGGGACCTTCGAAAGAACGCTGCCATGCAAGTCTCAGTGAGGAGAAGGATGGTGCCTTCAAGTACCACCCTGTTTCCCAGCCACCTCCTGACATGCCGGCAGATCTAACTGCCGTTCATCATGTGAGTTTTAAGACTGGTACTCAACATAAAGCAGAGCTGAGGATGATGGGAACAAGTTCCAGGTTAAGAAACCGTTGTTCTAACTGAAGGACAGTTTGTATTTTTGGTTCAGTAATTGCACCTTGATTATTATTCAATAAACCGTGTGCACCTAATAGATTTTTGTTATTTGCCCTTAAGACTGTCCAGCGTTTTTCTGATTTAAAAGCATCAGCATGGATTTCAGAAGCACATGCTGACATTCATGCTAGCTGATGCTAACAGTGATGACATCAGCTAACAGTAATGACAGTTGTCGCTCATGTTAATATTCAAAATAGCTGATGCTAACAGTAATGACAGTTGTCATTACTCATGCTAATATTCATACTAGCTAATGCTAACAGTAACGACATCATCTCACAGTAATGACAGTAGATGTCGATCATGCTAATATTCATACTAGCTGATGCTAACAGTAACGACATCATCTAACAGCAATGACAGTGGTCGTTGCTCATGCTAATATTCATGCTAGCTGACGCTAACAGCAATGACAGTGGTCGTTGCTCATGCTAATATTCATGCTAGCCAACGCCAACAGCAACAACAGTGGTTGCCGCTCATGCTAGTATCAGACTAGCTAGAACGCTACCGCAGTTCCTCCTCGGTGGCGCAGCAGGACATGGAACGTTCCCGTCACATCGGGGTTTCCCTGACATCAGCTGAGCTCCGGACTGCACCACCAGCTCCGCCAGGCGGGGGTCACCCGAGACCAGAGGGTCCGCTTCCAACAGATCCACGGAACCATGACGTACGCGTGTTATTACCGTGTCTGGTTGTGTGTCGGGGCTTCGATGCCGTTCCTCATAACGATTTTGGAATCGGTTCTCTTTGAGGCAAAACCCCCCGCGAACCACGGGGCGGTGGTAGTTCCTAAAATGGCGGCGGTTTCTGTCCGTGTGGAGCCAAACTTTCCTATTTTTAGCCAAATAAATGCCATTTTTTGACACCGAGTGTCGACTGGAGCCGTCAGCTTTTAAGAGTAAGCCTCATCGGAACACGGCGACGTTCGACGCTGACCGTCTGGACCGCGCGCTGGTGCTCGGGACGCCGTTTTTCATCGGCGAGTCGCTGGCTTCCCTGGAAGTTGACGGCGGCTGAGCGGCTGAGCGGCTGGCACCGCGAGCGGAGCGACTCTTGTTGTTATCGCATCGCCAAACGCGGAACCGTCGACTCGGATCGGACGGCAGCCGAGCAGCTAGCTAGCTCCCCGCTCAAAGCGCGCCAGCAAGGACTCGACGGCTCGTACTTTGACCGGATTCTGTTCGGGCAGGTCAGCGGTCCCGGGGCCGTGTCACGTCACCGGTCAGCGGAGCGGAGCAGGTGTTGGATGTCACCGGCGGTCGGTGCCAGGCGGATTCCGGTTTGCTAGCAGCGTGTAAGTACCCGCTCAGTTCCGTCCTCGTCCCTCCTCCGGTTCTCGGTGCTCAGCGTGTCGTGGCCTAGCGACTCCCGCCACGCGCCGTACGGCGGGGCTTTGCCCGGGAAGTACCGGCAAAACGGGACCTTGTCGTTATTCCACCTCGCCGCTGACAGAGGCCCGCGGGCGTCACGTGGTAGCTCAGGTGTGACGCGGAGGAAGCGGCGACGGCGGTTTGCCATTGGTCAGTTCTGGTCGCGCACGTTCCAGGTCCGTCACGTGACAAGAACTCCCTTCCATCTGGGGTCCCCAGACCCCTTTTATTAAGGGGCGCCTGGGGACCCCGATAGCGCCCTGAAACCTGGTGATCCAGCTGGCGGCTGCAGTGGATCTGTTTGTTCTGATGTTTGACTGCGCTGGTGCTTCTGTTGAGACTGTCTGTGTTGTTGCCTTCAGCTGCTGTGTCACACTCACTTATGTTGTTGTTGTTGTGGTGTGCTTGTGTGTCAGAGAGCCAAAGATGATCTTCCACCCCTGTGGACAAGAGGCTTCTCTTCTCTTCTCTTCTCTTCTCTTCTCTTCTCTTCTCTTCTCTTCTCTTCTCTTCTCTTCTCACATTTGAATAATTGCAGCAAAATACTTTTGCCTAACGGCCTGTAGCTTTATGTTTAATTACAAGAGGACTTTCCATCGTTATCTTAAAACGATAGGAGCAGTGTTTCTTCTGAAGTTAATAATGAACAGACAGTGAAATAAATAGCTGAACATTCCACAGCTCGCTGCTCTGCCTCCTGTCTCATGCATCCATGGGCAGTGACTGTTTAGAGCTGCAAGTTAATGATTTACAATCCATTCGTTTATTACAGCAGATATTTACAGCAGCCATGTAAGTGACTGTTCATCGGGGAGATCAGGTAAAAAACATAATTTCTTTGTCCTTAGTATCGATGCATATGGATGTCTGTCTTTGCTCCCTCTGGATCCCTCTCACAGGAAGCGACTCCGCCGACTCTGTTGCTTGGTGTTTTGGTTCAGCGAGTAGCGTTTTCATACAGCTTTGTTGCAGGGGTGAACCTGTTTCTACTCTGGAAATCGAACTATATCGGCTGAGGAAGGCCTGATATTCGGGTCGCGAACATGAACTGAAGAGTCACTAATTTGTGTGTGTGTGCATGAAGTCGGCCTGTTTTTTCACCTGGTGGTGGACAGCTATCAGCCTCGTCACTAATTGCTGACGAGCAAAGTTCTCCAGGTGATTTATTTCAGTCACATGAGAGTAACCAGAGACCGAGGCTGGAACGTTTGAGGGACACTGTGGATGTCAAAAGATCAAGGTCCATTTTCCAGACAGAAACTGACTTGAGCCCTGACTTGATTGCAGATGTCTCCTATTTTCAAAGGCACACTCTGTGCACCATTATTAGGCAAGTTGTATTTTGATCATATCATTATATTTGTGAGTATTTTCCAACTCTAAGCTGTATAAACTTGAATGCCGATTGGATGTAAGCATACCAGGTGCAGGGAGGGCGTGACCAAGGGGATCAACACCCCATATCAAGGTGTCCATAATTATTAGGGAGCTTCTTTTCCTCAGGGAAAATGGGCCATAAAGAGATTTAACTGACTGTGAAAAGTCAAAAATGGTAAAAAAAAAAAAAATCCTTCAGGGGGATACAGCACTCTTGAAATTGCTAAAATATTGGGGGCGGGGTCACAGAACCATAAAACGTTTGGTTGCAAATAGTCAACAGGATGGCAAGAAACATTTTGAGAAAAAAAAGATGCAAATTAACTGTCAAAGATTCGAGAAGAATCAAACTTGAAGCTACCAGGAACCCATTGTCCTCCAGTACTGTCATATAGTAAGTACTAAGGGGTGTAACTGCTGCCTGAAAGCTAAAGATGATGATATTAACTTAACAATAAAGGTTCTCAGGGGTGCAGTTATCCTCATACGTGATAGATACACGGGGCACGTTACGCTACACAAACAACGTACCGCGTATCACGTGACTTTAACTTGACAGTGGCGATGAAGGCAGTCAGTAAGAAGCGGCGCAATGTGTGGCAGTAGTTTATTTTTGCTAAAAATGGAGCTACAGGTCAGTTTCACACCTGTGATGGAGACGCCCGGACAAGCTGCAGGCAGAGGCTGCTAGCGGTTCACAGCATGGCATAAAAAACTACGCAGCCAACAAACGCGACAAGGCGCCGAGTGAAGCTAGCAACAACTTAATAGCTGAAATGGGGGCCCTCGACATGCAGCCCGTGTCAGTATTTGAAGACAAGCGACAATTAGCTGTAGGGTGTCAAAGCTCTACCAAAACTGCTATGCTAAAATAAAAGGCCAATTATAGCGCGCTCTTTACGAAGCACAGACTACTGACTGTTTGACTTCACTGAACACAACGGCACACATGACAGTGACCTGTCAATTCCTCGACAAGGACTGGAAGATGCACGCTTATGTTCTAGCTACACAAAACCTGGAGGAGAGCCCCCTATTGGTTATAAAGCCCAACTGCGGTCAAAATTCATAAACAACGTGTACACGCTATTTTACAGCCCCGTGTACACGTGTAGATATTTTTGTAAACGCTGACACCCCCACTACCTACCTGGAGTGCCCAGAAGAGCAAGGTGTTCAGTGCTCAGAGACAAGACCATGGTAAGGAAGGCTGAAACATGACCACCACTGAACAAGACACAGAATCTGAAACGTCCAGACTGGGCCAAGAAATATCTGAAGACTTTATGAAGGTTCTAAAGGTTTTGTGGACTGTTGAGATGGGAGGGATTCTTGAATCATCAGATGGATGGGCCTGTGGCTGGATCAGAGCTTCACGTCCAATCAGACGGTAGCAGAGTGGAGGTGCAGTACTGGTATTGGCTGGCATTATTAAAGCTAGTTGGACCTTTGTGGGTTGAAGGTGGACTCAAAATTAACTCCCAAATCTACTGCCAGTTTTTAGAAGACACTTTCTTCAGGCAGTGACCCAGGAAAAATGCTTATCTTTCAAGAAGACCATGATTTTATGCAGGACAATGCTCCATTGCAATGCATGAAAGTACTCTGCTGTGTGGCCAGCCAGTAAAGGCCTGAAAGATAAAGAATAATGACATGACCCCCTTTCTCACCAGACCTAAACCCTATTGAGAACTTTTGAGCCCTTCTTAAAAGGGAGACTTAAAGACTCTCTGAACTGTGTCTGGAGGCAACAGATCAAGAAAGTGACTCATGCCATGAATGGAGGGCTTATGACTGCTATTGAAAGATGGGTGGCGATATTGGTCCCTTTTTTTTTTTTTTGAAAGGTCAGAAATGTTTATTTGTAAATTTTGAGTTATTCTCACTTAATCAGATGAAAATAAAGTTGCATAATATTTCTCCATGCTAATAGTTTCCTAATTATTTGAAAGACTCCCTTTCCACGTGATTAAAAGATGGCGAGTAATGTCCACGCCGCCACCACACAATGCTGATGGCGCCACTTGGCATGTGCAGCAGGACGGCGTGTTCACAAATGCTCATTCATGCTGGGCAACAGTGGAATATTTGAAAATATCGCCCAATACTTTAGTTCCTACCTCCCTTGCTTTTATTGGTTTGCATTTGCCTATATGTGGAGTATATGACCTGCTACATGCTAATGCTATCATGGAAAATCACAAGCTATCTGTCAAACAGTTAAATTCATTAGAGTAGCAGAAGGATCACCACTTCTCTATGAAGTGCTCACTAGATCCTGTGAGCAGATGTAAATATTACCTTTTCAGATTGCAAGTCTCACTGATTTATCGGTCACCAGATATTTCCGGCCGATAGTTGCATGTGACAGACATATCGATATTAGTGGAAAAATGGCCAATATGCAGGACGCCAGTTCCTAAAGACTAATTAGTTTTAGTGACAAATAATGTTCATTCAAATAATGGCGCAGATCCCCTGACTGAGGATGACCATCAGCTGTCACAGTTGCTCCAAAAGTCTCATATTGATTAGACCCTGAAATGGCATCACATCTCTCAGCCAGTGTTCCAAAAGCCATCATGTGAACCTGATTGGAGCTTCCAGCGGTGGTCCTGTCCTGGATGGAGCTCCTAACATGGCTAAGAACAAAGCTGCATGCTGCTGTTTAGCAGCTGTGAAAATCAACCCAAACTGAAGACCAGTATATTGGAGCTGAGGTCAGAACCAGAACAAGTGCCAGAGGTTTCACCATCTTCTTGCCTCAGCCTGCCACAGCGTTCAACAGTAAACAACAGAAGAAGAGCAAATGAAGCAAACTCAAGAAACAGATGAGGAACCTCTGTGAGTTCAGATGACACAAAGGAGCTGGAAGACCTACCAACTTCTGGTAAATCATCTCTGTGGGAAAGCTTCAGGTTCCTGCTCATTGAATGGCACGACCACCACAGACCCCAGAGTAGGACCGCATCCTGCACCAGAGGCACTACAAGTCTTGCCATTGGGGACGCTGTTGATGCAGCATGAAATAACTACTGGAAAAGTTCATCTAGACACTTGCACAGAAGTTTGGACTGATAGAACAGGTCCAGGTCAAAACCGAGACCAGCATTCTAGTCGGGTCCACCATGAAGGCTTGCCTGCTACAGGAATCTGATTGGTAAAGCATGTCCTCCATGTAGGTGTGGCAAGACTAAGGGAGAAAATTGCTCACACTGAAGAAAAACTTATTCCTTTGGCTTCTCATGTTTTATGTCTGGTGATTGCATCCAGTAAGCACAGTCAAGCTGAGCTCATGTGATCTGGGTCAGTAGAGGTTGGCGTTCCTCCCATAGGTAGCAAGGACATGACCATTTTCTGGGAGTTTGGTGGTTCGTGTTTAATGATGTCATACAGTGGTGACATGGAAGCAGGTTAGACTGTATGGAGGGATGAAGTCAAGGCCAAGTGGCTTTGATTTCAGGACATTAACAAGGTGGTTTAAGGTAGGGCTGTTAATTGCATGTCACTTCTTAATGGTTAGCTGAAGGGTTCTGATTGCAATCAATTAATCACCAGCGAGTGATGAGACACAAAACCTACACCTATTTCTCAGTGTAACTGTTATTCAGTTACACTGCTACACTGCTAGTTAGGCAATAAAACAGTCTATGCTGAAGTAGTGGCGTCTAACCATGATGTCACTCTGGTTAAAGTGTCCAACATTTAGTGGTTAGGATCATGTCGGTTGAAAGTAACGGCGCCCTGAGCTCATCTTACTGTCATAACTCAGCTGTTCAACGCAGCGAGAGTCTGGTTCGGTGGAGTTCAGCAGCTCATCAAACCTCCCATCATCCACCATGTTTACCAGCAGCATCTTCTTCTCCACCATCCAGGAGGACGCCGTTCCTCTGCTAGCTAACATTAGCGTAATGGTTTGTCAGGAGGACAGCGTTCCTCTGCTCGCTAACATTGGTGTGATTGTTTGTCAGGAGGATGGCGTTCCTCTGCTCGCTAACATTAGCGTAATGGTTTGTCAGGAGGACGGCGTTCCTCTGCTCGCTAACATTGGTGTGATGTTGGGAGGACGGCGTTCCTCTGCTCGCTAACATTAGCGTAGTGGTTTGTCAGGAGGATAGCGTTCCTCTGCTCGCTAGCATTGGTGTGATGGTTTGTCGGGAGGATGGCGTTCCTCTGCTAGCTAACATCAGCGTAGTGGTTTGTCAGGAGGATAGCGTTCCTCTGCTTGCTAGCATTGGTGTGATGTTGGGAGGATGGCGTTCCTCTGCTCGCTAACATCCACTAATGAGGATGCAAGTGGACCCCTGTCTAGTGTCCTGGATCTCATACTACCTTGCTGACAGACCACAGTACGTAAGGCTGAAGGACATCATGTCTGACACCGTGGTCTGCAGCACAGGGGCACCTCAGGGGACAGTGCTGGCCCCCCTTCTCTTCACCCTCTACACCTTGGACTTCTGTTACAACTCGGAGCTGTGTCACATCCAGAAGTTCGCTGATGACACAACCATCATGGGATGATGGAGAGGGGGAGTACAGGGGTCTGATAAGAGACTTTGTTGCCTGGAGTGAGGACAACAACCTGCAGCTGAACACCACCAAGACCAAGGAGCTAGTCATGGATTTTGGAAAGTACAGGCCATGTCCGCGTCCAGTGGTGATCAGGGGGGAGGAGGTGGAAACTGTGGAGAACTACAAGTACCTCGGGGTGTGGCTGGACCGTATACTGGACTGGTCATATAACACAGACCACCTGTACAAGAGGGGCCAAAACAGACTGTACTTCCTCAGGAGGCTGCGATCTTTCAACATCTGCAGGAAACTCCTGTGGATGTTCTACCAGAGCGTGGTGGCCA
>CAAKHG010042805.1:0-11076 GCA_901007715.1 Dactylopterus volitans | reverse complement strand
TTGGCTGCGGCGCCCGCCAAGCCTCCATCGCGTGGCGACGGATGAGATTTTGAGCTCGAAATGCTAAAATGACGCTTTGTTAAATGCTTTTCAGGCGCATTGGTATGTTTTCATGCAAGAAAGCCGCAGTTTAGATAGCTAATATTGTCAGTTAATCAGAATAACGGTGATCATCTCGCCCGTTTATGGTTTCCGGTCAGTGTCTGTCATCATCGCTCCTTTTGCTGCGATTTTATGCAGCATTTTAAAGTTGGATACTTCCTTTTGAAAAATTCCATGACGGACTGAAGCTCCATGTTTTTTTTTTTTTGTTTTTTTTTTATTGGACAGGACAACGGTGAACAACACCATATTTCAATAAACATGGATGCACATTCACGCTAACGGATCCGCCTGCTCCATTTTGTCTCGATTCATAAAGCGACATAGCAGTTTGGATTTTTTTTTACAACATAAAACCCTGGATATCACGACTCCCCTCGTCTCTCTGCAAGTGGAAGAAAACATTATAGTGTGCGTTGTTGCCGCCGGCAGCGTTATTTACTTTATTTAGTTATTTATTTATTTATTTTGGGTAGCTTGTCGTCACATTCTTAAGTCGTCACGTTTTGCGTGACTCATCCCGCCCTCATGAACGGAAAGCCCGCGGGGTGTTTGTGTGGCCACGGCAACCAACCTGGGGCCTGAGGGTGAGTTCATTAGATTTCGATGGCCAGAGGTCAAGGTCACGCTTGCCCCGCGAGGCCTGTTTTTTGGCCATAACTTTCACCATCATCCGCCGATTTTAGAACGAAATTTCACGCAAAAATGACATTTTTTTTGTATCCAAAAAATAGCAAGTGACTTGGATCATTTTTATGGTTCAGTTTTTTTTTTTGGTTCGTCAAATTTTGTACAGATCTCAGGCACAAGGAGGAACTGGCTAATTTTTTTTTTTTTTTGCTTGTCAGAGGTCAAAGGTTAAAGGTCAGTGCCTCCGTCCCAGTCTGGAGAGCACTTGGAGGGAATTTCTTCTTCTTTTTTTTTTTTTTTTTTTTGCTGTTTAGTTTTTGTCCACTTGGACTCAAGGATGACCTGATGAAAACTTCAAGGTTTCGGTGACCTCACCAGGGATAGATTTAGCATCAGTCGTCAATGATTGTGACTAATTTCCAGGCGAGTGTCTGAAATGAGGAAGTGATCATGCATACGCGGTGCATCCAATGGAGTTCCTTAAATGTCTGGTAACTCTGGTTTAAAACAAGTTTGGCTGCTTAATGGTTTGTTTGTTTGTTTTTTAATTAACGTCATGACATGATTTTATTTTCAGGTCATTCATGTCTTTTCTTGAATGTACACACACACACACACACACTAAATTGTGGCGCTCGGAAGGCAAAACCGGCTTTGGTGCAATTACAGGCCGGCCGACTCGCTCCTGCGGTGTGTGTGCAGACACTCTGTGTTGGCGCTGTGCTGCGTTGGACACTGGACAATTTGCCGGCTGGAAAATAACCTTGTGGTTATTTAACCGCTCACTAAATGGGGTTTTATTTTAACCCCGGGAACTCTGGCGTTAACCGATGTTCTTTGCTATGGATATGTGCCGCGGGGGCTCCTGCCAACGCGTCAGCGTTGCAAAACGGCATTCTGGCTAATCAGTCCTAAAAGTCAGGCGGGGCAAAATCAAGCCGACCCAGACGCGAAGCCCCCGGTCCACAACCCCAGTGCCGCTATCGACTACCGTAAGCCCCCACCCCCCTCCCCCCACCCCAACACACACACACCTGCGGCGTTAACGCACGACGCAGAGCTGCGCTCAGCTTCTGTCGTGTGCATAAGGTGGGATGAGCTGGTGGCCGTCGCTGCTGCTGCTGCTGATACAGAGGGTGTGTCTGCTCATTAAAGTTAACACGGTGCTTACTTTGGTGTGTGTGATTCTGTGAGAAGTGGAGGGGTGTGTGTGTGTGTGTGTGTGTGTGCAGGGCAGCAGCCTTTTACTCTGGTGCATGCCGTGTTGAAGTCGAAGCCTTCTCTTCTGCTTTTGCTTTTTTTCCTCCAGGATTAATCAAGTATGTCTGATTCTGATTTTTTTTTTTCTCTTCAGCATTCCAAGCAAGCAAACACAATCGCACAGCTTCTTGTATGGCCGGCTATCGTTTTCATTATTTATCTAATTAATTTTTTTTTTGTTGGACAAACGGGGATGATGTGGCAGGGCTCACAATGGCCCGAATGTCAATGTGGACGCTGGAAGCGCGCGACTACCAGGTGCAAACGCAATCAGGATGTAATCATATCCAGACGCAATGTTGACACTCGACGTATTTTGATACCAGGTGTAAACTGGGTCACTGATAGTACATTGCAATTTTTTTTTTTAACCATATAAAAAGGCCTGTCTTGTATATCCGTCTATAACGAGTCCTGCTCGGTAGGAGCGTCTCCTCCTCATTCGCACCTTTTCCTCATTAACATCGTCCCAGATGGCCGCCATCGAGGCCGCATGCATCATTATACCTGTTATTGTTATCTCCATTATAACAACATGAGAAGGAGAGCTAAGTTCTGCGGTTGCCAGCGGGCGCGAGCGCTTGTGCCCCGGCTGCGTCACGGCTTGTGAATTCTCGGCCGCGGATTGGGAGACATCGTTCTCCAGTGTGACAGACTCACTCCGGGTTGAAGAAGTGGATGAGACAGATTAACGTTGCCTTTGTGTCTTGTGTGAGTTGTTTCGGCACGGTGTGAGAATGGGCGGGTGCTAGGTTGCCTCTCGAGGTGTTGTATTGCCAAGGCGACGTTAGTAACAAGCCCCGCGGGACCTTTGTGTGTGCTATTTTGTTATTTCTATACACGCGTGTCTGAGACCAAATGTGAGCTAGTGAAGATGTGACGCCGTAAATGAATATTCCACTTTTTTTTTCCTACGCAAGCAAGAACCCGGTGTGCAGGTGTGGAATTTTGTCACGAAGGTCATTCAGGTCATCAGGCTCAAACACATGTATGATGTCTGCATGTGCGTTTTACTGGATGGCGAAATGCATGAATGACCTTTCAAAAGACGGAGTGACACTTAATAGGCAACCAGCCAGTCATATATATATATATATATATATATATATATATATATATATATATATCTGTAATATTAGCATTAGGGGGTGTCCCGATACAACTTTTTCACTACCGATATGGTACCGATATTGCAGTATTGGCCGATATCAATCCGATAGGATATCAGCATGAATCATACATACTTTTACTAGTTATTTTGTAGTGTGGAATGTTAAAAAAAGGCTTGATCAAGTGGTATTACTCACAGTCAGGATGAGAGAAACTGACCTATTTATTATTAACGAATGGGTGAATTAGAAGACCCTGAAATACAACCTCAATAAATCCAATAAAAACAAATTATATTTTTACTCTCAACGACAGGTGTTGGCCATCGAGCACAATAAACCGGCCTGTGTTTTCCGTTTTTAGCTAACGCGATGAGGTTGGTCGCATTAGAGTTCGCCGGCTCCGCGCCACCACAGGAAACTCTTGCATGACAAGTTCTGCACTCAGCTGCAACCTCTTTTTCGGACTCCTACTTCTCGATACTTTGTTAGCGCATGCCGAAGCTGTTCTCGCGGGCTCTGCATGCTGGATCCGGCAGCTGCTGGATACAAGTGCTGGAGCGGACTGCTGGATTGGCTTGCTTGTATCAGAGCGCTTATATCGGAAATTTGAGATACAGTCGATTTTTTTTGGCTGATGTGGGACCGATATCAATATCGGATCAGGACACCTAATTAGCAATAATTGTTTATGCCCAAATAAAAACACTCATCGGACAACAATGTAGGCTGTTCCGCAATCTACTCACTGACCTAATTTGACACAACCTTCTATTCCTTTTCACACCTTCAAAAGGAATTCCATTCATTCGCACACTAAGATTAAAAATGGCAGGGTCATACCTCCCGTATTCTCAGAATGAAGATGTCTCAAACTTAAAATGCTCTCTATACTTGCCGTACATGTCATGTGATGACATACTCCGTAGCTCAAAATGCACCTTTGGCAAAAAATGTCTTTTTTTTAAAACCAGAAGCCACTTTCCTTTTGCCAAAATCAATAATTGTCACCGGCGTCTTTATTAGCTACCACGTACCTAATAGAAGGTCTTCTGCTGCTGTGGCCCACCTGCTTCATGCTTGGACGTGCCGTGTGTCCAGAGATGCTCTTCTGCAGACGTCGGTTGAAACTCGTGGGCACACTGAGTAAATGCTGTCTTTCTCTTCTGATATTTGGCATCATCGAGGCATTTTTCTCCAAGAGAACTGCCGTTCACTGGATGGCGTCTCTTTCTCCAGCCGCCGTCCGCCGTCCTAGACAACCCAGAGATGGTCGTGGGTGATAACCCAGGTAGATCGGCAGTTTCTGATACACTCAGACCGGCATTTCTGGCAACAGCAACTAAGCCACCTCTCAAAGTCACTTAAACCACCTTTCTTCCCAGTTCTCACGCTCAGTTTGAGCTTCGGCACGTCCTCTTGACCATGCCTACATGCCTCATGTGTTGAGTTACTGCTCTGCGATTGGAAGATCACATATTTTTTGCAGTTGGAACGGATGCAAACACAAGAATCTTGTGCTCTTATAGAGGATCTACACTCGGTGAAGAGAGCTCCTGGCAAGTCTATCTTAGCAGACCAGGGAGCAGTGTTAGCTAACATGTCTCTGGGGTCATCAGGTGGGAAAACTCCCTTCATCAGTGTTTCGTCTAGTTGGTCCCACGACGCCTTCAAGAGGCTAGACAGCGATCCAACTTTATTGATCCCACAGCGAGAAAATTCACTTGTTACGGCGGCTCACAGCTCGGGATAAGGTGCAAGGGAGGCAAAAAGCGCACGCATGCGAGAGGAATACAGTAAAAAAAAATACAGTAAAAAAAAAAAATAGTGCAAACACAATGCAAAAAATTCAATAGCAGATTGTATATATTTTTATATAGGCTGTAGCATCATAAAGTCTGACAGCGGCGGGGATGAACTGATCTATGGTAGCGCTCCTTCCTACATTGTGGGATTGTGGGTGCAGCGGTCCGCCGCTGAAGGAGCTTCTCAGAGCCTCCACGGTCCGATGCAGCGGGTTAGAGGTGTTGTCCACGATGGACGTCAAGCTTGGTTAACATCCTCCTCTCAACCACCTCTCCCACTGAGTCCACTGAGTCCAGCCCTCCTGACCACCTCGTTCAGTCTCTTCCTGCCCCGGTCAGTGCTGCCCGCTCCCCAGCAGGCCAACAGCGTAGTGGATGGTGGAGGCCACCACAGAGTCGTCATAAAAGGTCCTTAGCAGAGGTCTGCACACTCCAGAGAACCTCAGTCTCCTCAGAAGGTGGAGGCCACCTTGGCCCTTCCTGTACAGGGCGTCGGTGTTACACGACCAGTCCAGTTTATTGTTCAGGTGGACACCCAGGTACCTAAAGGTGTCGATCAATGTCCGAGCCCTGGATGTTCACCGGTTTGTGGTGTGGGAGTGGCCTTCTCCGGATGTTGATCACCATCTCCTTTGGCTTGCTGGTGTCTAGGCACAGCTGGTTGCGTTCACGCCGGTCCACAAAGTCCACGATGACGGACCTGTGTTGTACGTGAAGTCCGACGTGTCGAGGGCAAAGAGGAACCATGATAGCAGTCAAAAGACTCACAGCGCTCCCGGCGGACTCCAGATGAGTCAGCGCCCGGTGACAGCGTCATCCACCCCGGTGTTCGGCCTGGAGGCAAACTGCAGCGGGTCCATCGCTGTGCTCACCACACATTGAAGGTGGCCTAGGATAAGCCTCTCCACGGTCATGAGGTGGGAGGCTCAGGCGACTGGCCCGTCGTGGTTTGGCTCCAGGAACCAGAACCACACAGGAGGTCTTCCACTGGGTGGGGGCCTTCCATAGACTCAGGGCCGTCTCAAGGAATTCGGGGGCCCCAATCAAAATCCACATGGAGCTCAGGCTGAACTCTTTTCTGCTCCTCTCTGCCCCCCCTGAAGTGAAAGCCTTCTTCTTCCCGTTCAGCGGGTCTTCGAGCTCAGCGGTCACCCAGGGCTTGTTGTTGGAGAAACAACCGTACCCTCCGGGTCGGCACAGCATCGATGGAGCCCGTGATGCAGTGGTCGGGGCCGTCGATGTCGTCGCAGCGCGAGCTGCAGGGGGGGCCAGAGGGGGTCGGCAGATGTTGTGGGTCCTTGACATTAGCATACAAAAAGGGTCTGGCGTCTTGTTCTCCCTGGCGTGGCGCCTCTCCTTCTGGATGAACGTGGGGATGGTGGAGGAGAGCGAGGCGTGATTGAAGCCTCCGCTGACGAGCAGGAGGCGCTGCGGGTGCATGCGGGTGCATGCGGGTGCTGCGGGTGCATGCGAGTCGCCGCGCTGTGGAGCAGCTCGCAGGCCGCCGCTCTCTTGCTATCGCCATTTTCATGCAAATCTTGCATGAATATTTCCTTGCAGGCACCAGCTTGCTTGATGCATGACTTAACATCTTTTTTTTTTCCTGAGGAGGGTCATGATTACCTCTCTTTTGCGTGACCCTTTTTCTTTTTCAGCTGCCCAGAAGTCATGGGTCTTGTTTGCTGTTGTTCTTTTGCATCGTCTTGCCGGAGTAAATAATGACTTCCCTGTAAATGACTTTCATGACAACATGTCAGACCTTTTTATTAGGCTTAATTAAGTGGTCAGTGAGCGTATGCGCGTATATGCACATCGATTTACCGCCATGAAACTGATACTGTTTCTATTTTTTTTACATACCGCGAGGATAACGCAGGATAACCGTCACCACACCGGCGGCCTACACGTTGTGCCAGATGTTCCTCAGAATGATTCATAAATAATATGAATTGCCGGGACATATTTAGCACAGCAAAGATATTTTAAGAACATTTATTAAGCAAAACTGCATTAATGAAGAGGGGAAAAAAATAGCTCCTTTTCTCAGACCAGAATAGCTCCACAGCGTGTTTTAATCCGACCGGGATGTCCGCTCAAGAACGGGAGCGATGACGCTGGTTCTGGAAACATAATCAACGTAATTCCTCGATGAAACGCGCTCGCTTTACGATACCGTTTTGTTACTGACGTGGACCGAAGCTGCTCTTTCCGGCGGTGGACTAAACTGGCAACCGCGAACACCCCCTCCCGGGGGCCTCGACGGGGGAGAGAGAGCCACCGACGAACGTCCCATTTCTATCCGGCTCGTGGCTGAGGGCACCCTGAGTATTTCAAAAATGATTTTCACTGTGTAGCATAGCATTACCTTGAAATGTTTAGAATTGTACCAAATGCTACCGTTCATGCGGATGCGCGACAAAGCAACAGAACGTACACCTGAAAATCTACAGCACTGTGAACCCGGCAGCTATTTGACGCAGCGACTCAACTGTTTGCTACCTTTTGTGATGCTCTTTAACCTCTCGACCTGTAGACCAGCAAATTGTGACGCTGCCCGCTAAGACCTAAAACAGAAAAAAAAAACAAAACAAGTAACAGCTTTTGCAACGGAGTGAGCCCATTTTTCAGTCCGTCATGTAGCCCGCCGCGTTTGCGCAAAAATAGTCATTGTTCCAAACACGTGCACCTACAAAAATGGCCTACACCAGGAATCTCTTTTGCACTTTGCTCAAAGCTAATTGAAAAAAAAAGCTCCTCTGCTGCACACTGAGACACGTGGCCCAAGCTAACGCTGGTTAGCCGTTACCCTTTTTTTTTTTTTGGTAAAATGGGAAAACCGCTAAGATTGCTATCTTCACCCTCCACATTGAACATCTCTGGTATAACTTGTTAGCCCTGATGCTAGGTAGATATAAGAATTTAGAAGACAAAAAAAAATTGGCTACAATGAGGCGAATAACAACCAGTGAGGTTGTTGATTGAACCAACAGCAAAAACAATCCAGTCAGCCCACATGCTAAAGCAGGGCTGTGCTCGCAGGCATGTAGACCTGGTCAGGAGGAACAGCTGAAGTTCAAAGTGAGCGCCAGAATGGAGGAGAAAGGTTGTTTAAGTGGCTTTGAGCGTGTCCTGGTTGGCGGGCTGGTCTGAGTATTTTAGCTGGTCGACTGGGCTTAACACAAACAGGGTTCACAGAGGACGGCTCCCAAAAAGAGGAAATATCCGGGAGAGAATGCCTCGTCGCTGCCAGAGGTCAGAGGAGAATGGCCAGGCGGCTGATAAAAAGTTGCTCAATGCGCTGCTCGTTCCAACCGAGGTCTGCAGTAGAGCATCTCTGAACCGCCGGCACGTCTCGCTACCGAAGGTGTACCTAATAAAGCGAGTGTATCTTCATGTAGAAATGAATGGTTTGCTGCTAGTTAATGTTCCGATGTTAAGTAAACGTTAATGTTCAGAACGCAGTGAGTCTTTTGGTTGAACACCGATGGCACATCGGGTTGCCGATGACTTTTTAAAAACCTGCTCTTGACCTTTCACCCCTCTTGCAAAGAAACCGGCCGTATTAAGACGAAATTTTGAAAGAAAACTCCGCCCAGCAGAACTGTCGAATGCAACCAATCCCGCTCATGAAAGCAAATGTAAAGGTGAACAGCAGCGAGGGGCTCAGCTTGTGGAAACCTCCCGACGGTAAAACCTGCCATCGCCCTCCTCCATCGTAAACTCCACGTCACTTGTGGCAATAACCATTTAGAGCATAAGACAGTAATGAGGATGTTGCACCGCGCTCAGTAAAGAGGGAGCAAAGGGCAGCGAGTCAGAACGTGACGCGCTACGTGACTCGCGCCACACGCGCGCTTGCAGAACATGGCAGCCAGCGTTATATGGTTAAAAACAAAACGCCGTAACCCGATTATGTAAAACAAAGCAGAATAAATTGCCATAACTGTAACCAGCTGTCTCCTCAGGAGAAACCAAAGATGCACCCGATCTCTCGTCGGCTTCACTCTCGCGGTCGCTCCACCTTCCCGTTGCTAACCGGCGTCCGTTTCCCTTCAGACTCTGAGGGAGAGGAGGGCCGGCAGTCCGCAGACGGAGGGAAAGACGGCGGGAAGCACAACGGAAGAGACGGCGAAAGAGGACGACAAGGACTCCCCCTACAACCGCTGCAGCTCCGTGGACCTGGACAAGGTGTGTGTGTGTGTCGGTCGGGGGTGGGCGCTGTTTATAACCGGCTGATCCAGCGTCCGAGTCATCAAGATCGTCAGCGGGTATCAGCAACTGGACGGGGGCGCTACCGTGTTTCCGGAGCAGGGGAAAAAAAAAAGAAAAAAAAGCGAGCGCTCGGCTGTCCGAGAAGGTCAAAGCGAGGCGGCTCTGGTCCAATCAGAGCGGCTGGACCGACGGTCGCCAGGCAGCGACGGCGTCTCACCTCGGAGTGTGTTGACACACTCCTCCTCCTCCAGCCAATAAGCTGGAGTGACTTAAGTGTGGGCCACTCTGATATTTGACATTCGGATTCATTTATGTTACGTTTTGGGGAAGAATGATCATCCCTCAAGTCATTTATATTTAGGATTAACAAAGCATCTGTTATGAATTTATGTTTTTATTTAGATTTAATGTTTCACCAGTCGCAGTAAAGTTGTCTTGAGACATTTAGTTAAACTGTTCAACTTTAGCCGCCTTCTTTAGAGAGGATTGTTGTTGGTGAAGATTTCCTGGAGGAAAATCAAATTCTCTAGTAGTTTCTGCCATAAGCATATTTAATAGGAAAAATTAATGATTAATTTTTCATTTTCTGGATTAAGTTTGTTTTTTTTCTTCTTCAAACGCCCATCCCCAATTTGCACAGCTATCTTTTAAACCATTGAACCGAGGACATTGTTGACATTGTTTCATACAGTGCCTCTTTGTGTGTGCGTGTGCGTGTGCGTGTGCGTGTGTGTGTGTGTGTGTGTTAGTGATGGGGGGGGGTGAATGGTCATTAGGTTATTCAACCTGTGTCGTTTGTTTTGTACACTCTGAAGCTGTCACTCTCTCAGACCGACCGACGTGCACACACACACACACACACACACACACACACACACACACACACACACACGCCCGTGCCGTGCGCGCCCACACCCATTAATGACAATATCATTACACCAATCACAGTGGAATGTTTACGTGTTTATTGACATGTTTTCATGTATCCAGACATGGTGACTTGCCGTATTTTGTCCTAGCTGGTGACAGAAAGGATAAACACACGCTGCAAATCACGTGTTTTCGTCACCAATCAGCGTCACATGCACATCTGATTTTGTGTGTGTGTGTGTGTGTGTGTCTGCGTATGTGTGTGTGTCGTGTCAGCTGTGCAGTTCCTTTTGTAAGGACTGGTAATGGAGGAATGCTGCGACTGTCAGTGTTGCTTCACCAGGCAGGTCGCATATCCTGTCAAATCAAGAATTAGGCCAAAGTGTGTGTGCGTGTGTGCGTGTGGGTGTGTGTGTGTGTGTGTGTGTGTATCTTACCACATTCTTGCTGAGTTGTCACACACTCAGGAATGTGCTGCACTTCACCGGCCAGCAATAGTCACAGAAACCAGCATCCTTTTGTCGTGTTTATTTGTTATGCGCAAATGTCAGGATGAGCGCGGCATTTCCTTACATTTCGAAAGGAATATTGATTTTTTTTTTTTTTTAACACTTGCGCTCGCCAGGAAAATGGGTGCACGCCAATGGAACACCATGTGGCATATGACATCTCTCTCATCTTTCTGGTGTTTCTCATGTGATGTTTGCAATGAGCGCCCCTGTTCCCCCTCCCCCCTCCCACCCGTTGTTTCAAGATCTGATCACATGTCCCCGGCGCGATCGGGCGGCCCGTCACGAGCGATTTATCCTTCCCGTCTGACAGGCGATTTCATTTCCCCCTTTTTTTTTTTTTTTTTGGAACTTCTTTTTGCTGTTTCACTCGAGGCCTTAACGTTATCTCTGCGCTCCTCCGACGGCGACGCGACGCTGCCAACAAGGAGCCGATTTTAAAACACTCATATTTCAGGTTTGACAAATTTGAACAGCAGAAACCAGTTTGCCGGTTTAGCCCCCCCCCCCCCCCCCCCCCCCCCCCCCCCCCCCCCCCTCCCCCACCAACCCCCCCCCACCCCACCCCCCACACCCCTC
>CAAKHG010042804.1:0-10410 GCA_901007715.1 Dactylopterus volitans | reverse complement strand
TTTAACCATTTGTTCCTTTGCTAATATACTGAAGGAACATGACTCAGTGCAGCTTTAAGAGAATTACAATTTTTTTTTCTTTCTGTGAAACTTTATTCGGATGACACTTAGTGACTCACAGCTGAATGTCACATACATAAAGAATATGAAGAGACAGCTAACTCATCGCTGGTTTTATTTTCTTAATTATTTGTTGACGCAGGGAAAAAAAAAAAAACATGTCGTAACATCGGCCTTTTGCCGTGCTGGGGGCGCCGGTGTGTTTGCATATCGCAGCATGCGACACATCCGAGGAGATCTCACTCGCTGCACACGCTGTTCGGCGGCTGGAGGAGAATGGTGAAGGGTCCTTGAGTGACGAAGCCTGATGTCACTGGTGCCGTGCGAATTAGCGGCCTCTTGTTCCGTTTGAGGCACTGAGGTGAGAAGCCATTGTCTGGGGTTGACGACTGTCTCCGGTTGTGTGTGTGTGTGCGCGCATGCGTGCGCGCGCGCGTGCGTGTGCGCGTGCAGGCGCTCGCGCTCGTGCGTCACGTCCGTCTTCTCTGGAACATCTTGTGTTCCCTCGCTGTTCCCTCTTATAAGTCGAGCACTTCCTCCATCACTGCACACGGTTTTTTCTTTGAATCGCTCTTTCCTCTGAATCTCTCTATCGTCTCCCCCTTTTCCTCGGGTCAGCTGAATGTTAATCAATTTCACATTAAATTTAATCTTAATCACCCCGTAATGACGCAGGGCGAGCCCCTTTCGTCGTCACGGCGATTTCCCCGCGAGGCGAGCTAAATCTGAAAGGGCGGCGGAGGTGCGGATGACTCTTCTTAATTCAGAAAAGAATTAACATATTACAGCGAGAACTGATGAATAATCCTTTCCATTAATTCATAGCATCATTCATTCCCTCAGTGAGAGCGCCAAGGCAAACACAAATGTTCCAGCGTTCACATTTTGTTTTGTGGCAAGCGGCGATTTCGCTGTCAGCGGGACGGTGCCCGTGGACTTCGCGCTCGGTGGCGCTCGCGGACGCTTCAGACAAAGTTATTCGTGCAACTTTTCTTCCAACCGTGACGAAGGACGAGCGTTCACACAAGAGTCACAAAGATTGAACAATAAAACGCAAGGACTTTAATATGAGGGGGGGGGGGGGGGGGCTTTGCATGTGAGATTATTGTATCTGCCATTGGCACAAGAAAAAAACATGTATTTTTTTGAAGTAGGATGCAACAAGTCCCTTTAACTCGCTTAAAAACAGTGATGGTGCCTGAACTTAAGATGCTTGTGTCCTACTGAGGTTCAATGACTGGAGACTAAACTTGATAAGATTCAGACCTGTCGTGTCCCTTTTTTGCCACGTTTGAATTTTTGGGGAAAAGGCTGATATCAGAACGTCCTGAACAACATGTGCTGCCTTACTTTTACTTACTTTTTGGACGAAATGAGGGTGATTGTTGGCTGTTGGGCTCTAAAACCCGATCTCAGCGTCAGAAGGAGGCTTACGGGTGCTGATGGATGACAAATAAATAATCACAAATGAGTAAATTGAACTTTTCAGATACTTGATTGTGCTGCTCAGACACAGCGTTGCATCAACACTGCTCATAAACAACTCCCGTCACTTTAAAGCAACAGCAAACATGCTGGGGTTTTTTTTTTTCTGAATAAAAAAAAAAAAAAAAGGTCGTCATGGGCGTCGTTCGTTTGCTTCATTGAGAACAAGCGATGCAGAAGAGGCAGTTTTCCCAAAAAACCAGCTTATTCCATGCTGGTGCTGGAAACCCGCAAAGAACAAAGAGGAAAAAACAAGTCCAAGCTGATAATTCTTGGTAACAGGGAGCCTCTATGTATGTAGGTGAGGAGCAGATTCCAGTTGGAGGGTTCATTAAGGCCATTCGCTGGCGTCCGTACAACCCGTTTGCCCTCAGTCACACCCGCACACAAACGCATGAACCCCTCTGAACCCCCGGTCATATAAACAGGCAGGCATGCAAGGAATGCCCACGTGCATCTACAGACATGTTTTGTGCCACCGGTGGCATTTGTTTGGTTAATCAGTCGGAGCAGGCAGCGGGGTCTTTTGTTATTGGCTGGGGCACAGGGCGGGGCCTGCTCGCCGGCTGAAAGAACCTATGAGCATCAGCAACATCCTGCCTCTTTCATCGGGGATGCGGCCGCGCACCATGGTGGCATTGTCAGCTCACACGAGCGCAGTGCCAAAGGGGGAGCGCGGCGCGGCGAGGAGAAGGAGAGCGGAGCCCCCCCTCATCCGCCACTGTCGGAGCTTCTCACCTCTCCGCGGACCTCGGCGCTCCACTTGCGGGGGGAAAAAACACCATCCGAGTGGTCCCGGCGATTGCCGGGAAGGATGGGAGAAGGGCCGGGAGAAATCATGGCGTCAAAGCACATAACAGGCGACGCAGTTGAAAGCGTGCACCTATTAGTACACTAACTGGTGTGGTGTGGGGAGAGGAGAATTTCACCATCACAAACATTTGGAATTGGCTGCTTCATTCATGCCTCTCAATCACTGACTCATTCACAGCTGCCCTGGCCACCGGGAGCCCGGTAACAGCCGATCACATCAGCGCAGGTGCACAGTGATCATTATAACCCGACACGTAACACCGCGGTGAGAAAAATCATTCTAATATATCAAATTGTGCTGGATTTAATATTCTGAGTTGCTCTTTCAGCGAAAAAATCTTTGTTGCCTCTTGGATTCTTGGAGGACAGAACCTTTTATGCAGGATAAGCTTTTAGTGAATAAATGTGAGATAAACGTCTCTGACTGAACTTCCAACCGCCCATTTTTGATGTTTCAAGATCACAAGTTCCTTTGTATTGCTAAAATAAAAAGAAACTAATGGCTCTTTAGAAAGTAGAATGTGATTTATAAATCAAAGTGTATGAAAATTGGTTGTTAATGCACTTAAGGGAAATGCATTTAGTGCACCAAAAGTATTTAATTTAACTTTCCACAAAACCCCTAATCTTACAGCCGTTTTCCCAGCTGCCTTTAAGATGATAATGCCAAAATCTTTGGAATTTCAAGAAGAGGACCTACAACATCATACTGTCAATCCACTGGTAACCTGGTTATTTGCCATCCAACACTGAAGTGGTACCATGATCAGTATTTGACATCATGAGGAGGGATGCTGCCACATGTTGTGTGCTTGGATTTATAACCTAGCAACAATAAGCACTTCGGAGACATGCCCCAGAACTGAGATTGTGGGCGCTTTGATTCCAAAAAAAAACAAAAAAAAAAACACGCATCTGGTGGACACTGGCAGGCCTGGAGTCTGAACACAATGACTGGGCTGCATTTGCCATTAGTGGAGGTGCACGACTGCAGACACGTAAAAGTGATCAAAAGTATCTAGGCAGATAATCAAAACCGAGGAAACATTTGCAAGTGATATTAAGTAATTTCGCGTGATAATTCATGTGATTAAAGACAAACACACACACACACACACGTCATCCAGTCGTCCTCGAAACAGCACGAGGCTGCGCTCTCACAACCAGTTGCCTGCGGGATCTCAGCACGTGTACGGCCTTTGATGCACAGTCCACGCACACGTTCCTCTCAATATGCTTCATTGTGGGTGCTGTGTGACTGCGTGAATGAGGCAGAGTCATTGTTTGTATTGTCA
The DNA here is from genome assembly GCA_901007715.1 of Dactylopterus volitans. NCBI lineage: Eukaryota > Metazoa > Chordata > Actinopteri > Syngnathiformes > Dactylopteridae > Dactylopterus > Dactylopterus volitans. Next base: position 6,757 of record CAAKHG010042804.1, on the reverse strand, counting down.
CACAAGAGCAAAGAACTTCCCAAGGCCCAGAGGTGCCTTCATTCGGAGAGTGAGCAGGAGATGGAACACAACAACCTGCAGTGAGGAAACCATCTCAGTCCCCTCCATGTTGATACGTGCGGTATTTGTTGTCAAATTACAATTTGCAATTTGGTCAATAAAAAGATACATCGAGTATAACTGGGGGAAAAAAAAATTCATAACTAAACATTCACGCACACATATGACACAAGATGAATGATTAAAAGTCTGTCAGAATTTATTTTGTGGTCAAATCCCGTCATCTTCTGTGAATTTGTGAATCTGAGCCATGTCAGTCATTGTGGAGCACCACCTGGCAGATGCCCAGGGCCACTCAGAAGTTCTTAGATCATGATTTCTCCCCCCAAAACAGCCTTAAAAGATGCCCTGTGGCAGTCGTGGGAGATAGTCTTGCCCAGAGAGTCCTCATGAATTGGATAAGGTAAGCGAAGGGCCACCCGCGAAGCCGATTCAGACTAGTCATTCATCTTGAGATTAATACATTTTATTACATTTTTTTTTTCCCCTTGGTGGACCATCATCTTATTGTGGTGGAGGGGTTTGAGTGTCCTAATGATCCCAGGAGCTATGTTGTCGGAGGCAGCAGCCCCTGGTAGGGTCTCCCATGACAAATTAGTCTTGGGTGAAGGGTCAGACAAAGAATGGCCCATAAAGACACATATGGGAACACAAACAGATAAAGAAAAGTGTGCTCTGCCCGTAGGATTACCGGGGCCCCAACCCGGAGCCAGGCCTGAGGAAGGGGCCTGTCAGTGAGCACCTGGTGGCCGGGCTTTTGCCTACGGGGTCCGGTCAGGTCCAGCCCGAGGCAGAGACATGGGTCTGTGCTCCAGCAGGTCCACCACTTACAGGAGGAACCATTTGGGTCTGGTGCAATGTGGATTGGACAGCAGGCCACTGCTGCCCCCGTGACCAGGACCCGGATTAGCGGAAGAAGACCAGACAAGATATTTCTCCTTGTAGAGGTCAATGCCGGCTGGATAGAGACGGGCTGTGTTATGCCCATGTTTGCCCAACAGTGCAGGAGTTCCTTAAACCTGCACTCTTTCCAACAGGCAGCAGGCTGGTGATTCCAGAGGTTGTAAGAAGTACAGAATTCTATGAGAAAATGAGTCTAACTCTCACTTAATTTATCACCTCAGTCGACATTGAGTCGTGTCAAGTCTTCCTCAGTGCCGCATGATGTTCTTCTTAAAAGCAATTGACTCATTTAGAGTAATAAATGATGAATCCAGGTACCATTTGGATGACCACCCACAGCCACTGCAACCAGTTTGTATCTTTGTCACATCCACTTCTTGCTCCTCCCCAACTCCCCCTATCATTTAAACATGGTCCAAGGGGGGGCGGGGGGGAAATTGATGGTGATGTTTAAAATTCCAAAAGTTGAGGCTTCAGTGGGTTGTGGGTTGTGCTCACTGTGTTCACTTCTTATATACAGCCTGTGGTTTTAACCATAAGTGGAGGCTGGTGTAGGAACAATGGAAAATGAGTGACACTATAGTAATATGCTGTACATTTGCAGTATGTAAAGTATGCATTCCCGAGAGAAGTTAAAAGTGTTACTGTACATTTATAAATACTTAAATTGTCCTGCTGTGTTTTCATGCTTTATAAACCATTAATTAAATACCACCCAAAATGAAAAATGAAAAATGTTTTAAAAAAAAACCAAAAAAAAAACCTTTTAGATCACATCCGCACGCAGAATTTGAAGTTGTTTAACACTCTAAAACCTTTCCCAGTTTATTGCTGGAATAATGATTGTGAAACACCAGCCCTTCAGTGCGAAATCAAGCAATATACATGCTTTTTCTTTTTCAGGACAAAGGAGGCTATCAGGAAATTTGTGCTGCAGCGATGTCATTTGAATGTAAAGATAATAACATCAGTAATGAATAAGCCATGTCGAAATCAACATTCTAGGTGATCCGGTTTACATAGTATTCACACTTCAAAAAAAGACCTATTCTTCAAAAAAGAAATTAAGTATAAGTCACTCTCCTACTTCCCTTTATAGATATAGGAGGATAAAATTAGTCACAGTCGCACTTCTGCTTTTAGCACGTGCTGCTGGAATACGCACAAACACACACACACACACACACAAGCAGAGGCAGACCCAGATCAGCCTTGCAGGAGGTGCACAGGAGGACCGCGAACCCCCTGACTGGTCAAGAGACTCACCAGAGAAGACGTTCATTATTGTGTGCATCATTGTGGCTTTCTTTTGTGAAGTCTCCAAGGAGACAGCAGAGATCCAGCCTGAATAAGAGAGACGCGAGAGCATCTGTAATGGGGAGAATCGCACCGAGGGCCACTGAGGGCCACGATGGAGCCGCACAGCTGTTGGCTTCAAGTTGGTGGAAAAAATAAAACCCAAACTATTAAGCAGCTATGTTTTATGGTTAATATTTACTGCATGTACATTTTTATGATATTTTATTGAGCCCGACAGATCTGCATTTGACCCATCCATGATGAACACACGCCGCACGCATTGTGAGCACACACACACACACACACGCGGGCAGCCTGGGGAGCATTTGCTGTGGGTTTAGGTGCCCTCCCTCAAGGGTGCTTGAGCCATGCTGAGGGGAGGGGCCAGCGCTGTCCTTTAATTAACCTTAAAGGCAACTTTTTGTCGACGCAAATCACGTGACAGTTTGCAAATCCTCCTCTTACTCCCACGTCGCTCTCATTACCCACAACTTTATCCTCAAGTCATTTGCGATTAGCTTACATTTAGCAAAAATCATTAGGGGGTAATGGCAGGTGAAAGGCACCGGGAGTCTGGCGTTCGGCGCCGCTCGTCCGCCGGGAGGCTTCGTCCGCTGACTGTAGATGATTCGAAGGCCTCTGAACCGACGGGTCATCAACACGCTGATGTCACATGAGAGTCATTGAGGTCAGATGTGAATCATTAAGGTCAGATGGCACTCATGTGAGAATCATCAGCGAGGGGGAAACGTCCTCAAGACCGAACAGAAAGTCAAGCTGCCTTTGGCTCTGGTCACTTGTCTCCAGTTAACATCAGAGGGGGTAGTGATTTTTATCTCCATTTACTTCACTGAGCGATAAAAATGAAACACATGCGAGGGATGGTTCTCTGCCTGCTTCTATCAAGATTGATTTAATTTAGTCCAGAGAGACCGCATATCGCGTATAACCCCCCAAAGTCAGGATTAAGGTGTCTTGGCTTTAACTGTCTACTCCTGAGCGGCAGAGAATTGTGTGTTTTTTTTTATTTTTTATAAAGAAGCGATTGTTCAGATTGTGGTTTGCATCAGAGTTTATTGCAAAACACCCGGGAGGCCTGAGACAAGAAGAGGAGGAGGGGGATGACAACACAATCCTTGTATTTCCCTCCTGAGCAATAGTGCCAACACAACACGGCTATTGTGTTCCTCCTCGTGTGATGCAGCCAGGTGGGGGAGTTTCAAGAGGAACGGGGCCGTGGGGAGGGGGAAATCCAGCTAGAACCCGACGGCTTTTTTATGTATATGCTCTCAACACCACACACATTGTTCGCTCTGCCGCAGACAGGTGTGTGAGCAAAGGTGTGTTGCGCAACACGTGGAAGTACTGAAACGGCGTCCGTCACCTCTGTGCCCGTGTCTCCCAGGTCGCGGTGGAGCTGGGAGTCCCCCACCCGCTCCCTGCCCACACCTCCCCATCCTCCTCCCCCTCCTCCGCACGCCCTCATCTGGCCCCCCCTGCACCCCAGACAGAGTGGCCTGTGTCCAGTGGAGGAGCAAGGTGACGCCAGCGGGCCACACTGAGGCTGTTGTTTGAACCTGCACATGAAGAGTGGGGGCTGGGGTGCGAGAGGAAGGGTCGGGCACGTTCGGAGTGTTGGGGTGTGTGTGTGTAGATGAGCCGGTGCATAAACGCGTGTGCGTGTGTGTGTACGTGGCAAAAGTTACATCTGTTCCCAGTTACCCTCCCTCTAACCCCTTTCCTCCCCAGCTTGTAAATGACAGCATTCTGCCAACCATGTGGGGCTGTGTGTGTGGTGTGTGTGGTGTGTGTGTGTGCGGGGGGGCAGGACTTGCGCTTGGCGGGAGATAAGGCGTGATGCACTATTAACAGTCAAATCTTGTTCGAGTGCTACTTGTGGTTGTGTAACCGCCTCCCCGGCGGGGCGAAAGTTCGACATCATGACGAATCCTGCTCATCCGAGTCAAAGCGGGGAGCGGCTCCCGCTCCCCGCAGAGGCTCTGTTGAGTTACGGCTTTTGACGTCGACATGGCAACGGTTCACAACATGTGGCGGCGACGAGCCTCGTGCACGCGGACCCGCGCGAACCATTGAGGAGTCCATAGGGTGCACGCGTGTGGCGGGATAATTCAACACCGCAGAGTGACTCCGCCAGCATGTGTGCAAACATTGTTTTCTACTGGGTGGGGAGGGCTGCGTTTGCTGGCCTCTGATTGGCTGAACGGCTCATACAACTGCCAGTTTACATGACAGCGGCGATGGTGGCATTTTGAACATTGTAAAGATTTGAAGACAACTGGACTTCCTTTGGCTGTCTGAAGCAGTTTTGCGTCTCATCCGAAAAGGTTCTCCAGTTCGAACTGAAGAACCTTTTCGGATGAGACGTGAAACATCTGCAAACAACCATGAGGAGTTCAGTTGACTTCTGCTTAAGCGCTTACCATTACCACGACCTGGGTGACTGAGAATCTACAAAGACACACACTCTGGAACCAGGTTGCAAAAGCTGTGTGTTTATTTCGGGCCCCTCAAAACGCCGAAACTTTGCCAGGCAGTGCCTGCTATTTTTGCGGTTTGACGTGATTTTAGAAAAAAAACGGGAGAAGAACATGCCTCACGTGGCTTCAAAAACATTAAAGTTACTGAAAAGTTATTTGATAAATAATCGTTTGCAGCGTTTTCATCCATCGGTCAGGCAAATTTGAGGCAAAATTCCAGTGTCGCAAAAGGAAAATCCAAATCAGATGGGGTTCCATTAACTGATGGTGGAGCAAATAAACTACGCTGCATGACGCACTGCTGTAATAAATATAGTAGAGGTGGAGATGTGCACTGGAAACAAAGCGGTTGTTTGTTGTAGACTTCGTCCAAGATGGCTGTTTGTTTTCTTTTTCATGGATGTGATCTGGGAATAATTTGGTCTCCTGTCGGCAACGGAAAGAGATTCTCCCTCCTCTCCTGGAGCCGAAACAGCAGGTCATGAGTTACATTTTCGCTACATCAGAACCTAAAAAAGTTGTTGTTTTTTCCATCTCCAATGGAGCGCGTTGAGACGGCACAAACCCCCTCAGGTTAGCGTGATTTTTTTTTTTTTTTTTTTTTTTTAGCAAAACTGAGGAATTTCTCTTGGTTTTTTTTGGGTTTTTTTTTTTCCAGTTTTGCCGTTTCCACTCACGTCAATGCGGCAACACACAGACAAGCTCAAAGGTCGGGCTGATCATTAGCCTCCGGCCGCGTTAATTGCGCGGTCGTTGAAGTTCATTGACGCCATCGGGCGGTCCGTGCTGATGCAGGCGTGTTTTGGCGGCGGTCGGGTGCGTTTTTAACGGCGCGCCGCTGGACCCCGTGATTTCGCTCCCGCGTGTCCTCGTGGTGCAGCTTGGTTGCCAGTGAAATTGCAGGGAGGACTCACATTTACGCCCCATGACATGATTCTTGGCGTCGAGGCGGCGTCGGAGGTTTTGCATGGTGTTACTTCGCACAGCGGCGGTCGCTGCGATGGTCTGGGTGCAGCTGCTGTCCAAATCCCAGGCTGAGAACAGCGAACGCGCCACAATGGTGCGTTTAATGGTCCTGGCTTAGCGTCTTCTCCAGCTCTTCAATTTCTCCGTTATTTATTTCAGCATTCCGTTTTTATCCTCCTCCGTCTCTCTCTCTCTCTCTCTCTCTCTCTCCCTCTCTCCATCACTCGCCCACAGCTGGTAAAAACGAACTTTACAACCATAATCTGACATTTTGAAACATTCTGTTCGGCGCGGCAATATCGTCGTAGCGGCGTCACAAGTGAGTGTTTCTAGAGGATTTTACAGAAGCTTTGAGCAAGGCTCAGCGAATCCTAATCACAGGCTGGAACCATCTCCTTTATTTGGAGGGTTAAGTCGCTCCACGTTGCCTCATGTGAGCCAGTCGACTGTTCCGGTTCTCAAAATGACCTTCGTCTTCTAGAAAATTGTTGAATAAAAGATTTTATTGGAATTTTGCAGCACTTTCCGGTTCATGTCACAAAAAAAAAAAAAAAAGAAAGAAAGAAAAAAAAACGGTTTAGACCATCCGGCTTGTTTGCAGGCCGCCTGATCATCTGACCGCTCTCCGGACGTCGTTGTAGAAAAGTGAATAACCTCCGCAAATCATCTGATAAGCGCAATCCCATCACCATTGTTCGTGGTCGATTTTGCGCCAGATGAAACAACGCTCCGAATCACGAGCCCTGGCGCTCCACCTCATCGGCGCCGGCCATCAAAAGACGTCAAATGCACGTTCGGGCGAGAGCGAACTCTCTCCGCTGAGCCTCGCCGCTCCAGTTGAAAGTTTGGAGTTTGAAACAGGCCTTTTGTTACATAATTCCTGCTCTGATAGTAGTCCATCTGGGAGTACTCTATTGGCACGTACAAACATGTGTGAGAGTGTGTCGTGTGTGGGCGAGAGCAAGATGGAAAGAGTCAAGTGAGTGAGTGCTTTTGTCTCTTGTGCGTGTGTGTGTGCGCGTGTGTGGGTG
>CAAKHG010042803.1:0-15307 GCA_901007715.1 Dactylopterus volitans | reverse complement strand
TCGAGTTCCACGGTCCTGTGGTGTCGCCTGTCGTGGCCCCGTAGACAAAGTTTGGGTCGGGTGTTTTTGCTTTGAGCTGATTGGTCAGTGATGAATTTCTTCTTCTGTGGTGGTTAAACTGGTCTTTGCGAACTTTTTAAAGGTAAAGTTTCCTCCTAAAACTGCGAGCTCGTCCTCGTCATCCTCAGCCCGGCCGCTCGGCCAGGCGCTCTGCTGCCACTGCTTCTTCTCCTATTGGTTGGTGTTTTATAGCCGGTGCTCGTCATAGGTCGACACCACAGGAAGTAAATGAGTGCAGCTGCTTCCTCCATCTTCTAATTAGTTTCTTTGGCAGCTGCGTTAATTGTGGAAATGTTTTAAGGCAAAAATTAACACCTGAATTTTGACAGCAGGCATGATGCTTTTTAGTCTTAGTGTTATTAATATAGACGGGAGGTGACGTTGTTTGGACTGCTGGTGTTGATGAGAGTTGATGGTCAGGAGCTCATGGAATGATAAAACGACGTGTTTTTAATTTCAAAACGTAACTAAACATTTGTGGGGGGGTTTTACCAGTGAAATTTTAGCAACTTGACACTAGAATTGCCACTTTTATCATGAAAAACTACTATTATTCTTAATAAATCACCTAGGAGAATGTTAATATCAGGGTCAGCATTATGAAAACGTCACCATGTACAAGAACGTTGTTTTCATATTCCAGTTATTCATGCATTTATCGGCAAGACGCGCTGGTTAATGAGCTCACTTTTGATTGGATGAGTCTGTTCTTCTTTCAGTTCCTCCACAGAGCTGTTACATCGTTTTATCAGATCAATAATAATAATCAATGACTACAGTTGAAATCAGACAGTCGACTGTTTGATCCAAAGCAAAAAAACACGTTCATAAATGATTTCTGCTTTCGCTGCGTTTGTGTGTGTGTGTGTGTGTGTGTGCACGCGTGCATGTATGCGTGTGTGTGTGTGAGTGCGTGTATGTGTGTGTGTGTGCGTGTGTGTGTGTGCGTGCATGTATGCGTGTGTGTGTGTGAGTGCGTGTATGTGTGTGCGTGTGTGTGTGTGTGTGTGCGTGTGTGTGTGTGTGTGCGTGCATGTGTGTGTGTGTGAGTGCGTGTGTGTGTGTGTGTGCATGTGTGTGTGTGTGTGAGTGCGTGTGTGTGTGTGAGTGCGTGTGTGTGTGTGTGCGTGTGCGTGTGTGTGTGTGTGTGTGTGTGTGTGTGTGTGTTTACACACGCAGCAGCAGGAAGTGAACAATCGCTCTTTCCCAGCTAAGATGGCGCCGCCCTTTTGAAATGAGAGTATTGATATTCTTGATGAGGCGGCCGCGTCCCGGCAATAATCCTCTGCGCGCTCTCGCGAGCTGTCGGAGCCGACGGAGAACGTCTCCTCACACAGAAGAACCTTTGAAAACCATGAAACATCGTCAGACGTCTCATCAGCGGCGGAGTCTGATTCTCCTTCCAATGGAAACGCTGTAATCTTTCATTTATGAGCTGTGACTTTTGCATCGGTTTAAATTGATTAAAGACGATTTCTGAAAGTCTCTTTGCACCACTTTGCTTTTCCTCTTCACCTCCAGACATTCAGGCCACAAACGACTTATCACCAGTGTTAGTTAAAGTTACAGGTTACTTTTCCCAAAAAGTAACTACTAGTTATTAGTACAGCATGATAAAAGTAGCTAGTTACCAGGGAAAGTTACTAGGGCGTTACATTTTTAAACATTCAGATATGTCAAAGAAATTGGATTCTTCCCTTTACTGGAACTTAATTGTTTATATATTTGATTTGTTGTTCAAATATTAATTTTGTTCTTATTGGGTCAATTTCTATATTGTAACAATTTGTTATATTCTTTCTTATATTTTTGCACTTCCTTCCTCGTATCTTTATTTATACTGATATGGAGCTACAGTGACCATACAGTTTCCTTCAGGAATGATAAAATATTTCTGCCTATGAATTATTATTTATATAATAAAACTGAGTATGGTTACACTAACGCGCCACATTTTCTTGTCAGTAACGATAACGGCCTTGTAACTATGGAAACTAACAATTTTGATGACCTGCTACTGGAAAAGTAACAGTGTTTACTAGTAACAGGGTTTGTTAGTAATGCCCTTAATCAGTAACGGTTTTATTCGTAACAGGGTTAATTCGTAACGGGATTTCCTAGTAACAGGGTTTATTAGTCACTGCGGTCATTTGTAACAGGGTTTGCCTGTAACAGGCTTTATTAGTAACGAGGTCCATTAGTAACAGGGTTTGTTAGTAATCGCTTTTATCAGTAACAGGTTTATTAGTAACAGTGTTTATCGGTAACACAGTTTATTCATTATAGGATTTATAAGTGACGGCGTTTATTAGTAATGCTGTAACGTCGTTTATTAGTAATGGGGTTTTTTGGTAAGGGCGTTAATTCGTAACAGGGTTAATTCGTAACGGGTATTACTAGTAACAGGGGTTTTTTTTAGTAACAGGGTTTATTAGTAATGCCGTTTATTAGTAACAGTATTTACTGGTAACAGGGTTTATTAGTAACAGGGTTTATTAGTAACGCTGTAACGCCGTGTATTCCATCACTGCTTATCAGGAAGCAACACTGAGCCATCAGGGATATCAGAGATATCAGAGATAGAGACGTTGTCACCAGCATCTCCTGCAGCTTGCTGAGATGGAGAAGGTGGTTCTCTCCAGACCAGACCTCCACCAAGTTCCAGGTCACATTTAAGAGGCTCTAGACGTTCCACATGTCTGCGTTCCTCGGTTTCATCTGTGTGATCCCGGCGTGCAGAGCTCCTGTCCTCGGCATCCGCAGCCTCTCCAGCATGCAGCTCCGCTCGTGTTTCCTCTCTGGGGCGCTTTGATATTTTCAGGCGGCTGACTGGATCAAATCCTTTGCTTCCTTCCCTCATTTTAATGAGAACCTTGAACTCGCTCGCCGCCTCATCTGTCTTCATCTCCGCTCGCTGGGTTTTAGAACTGCGTTTGTGAATTATATCTTGTTTTTCGCTCTGGCTGCTGTTATTGCTGCAGACGCTCCCACAGATCTCCAGGTTACAGGTCCTCCTGGTTGCTCTTCACCTCACAATCGCTCTCCAGCGCAGAGACCAACTCCACTCAGGCCGAAGCCTGAAACGCTGACCTGCACTGCCCCCGTCAATGAAAGTGATTCATTCAAAAGCTCAAAACATAAATACATGAGCCAAACATCATGGCAGCTCCTCACAACTGGAGTCAAAACACCTCCGCCCCCCCCTGGTGGCTGCCTGCGGTGTAGCTGATAAACCCCGCCTCCTCCATGTTAGTGGGCGGGGCTTGGACCAAACTTAAATATTAACTTCATGTCATTTTTCCTCAAAGATGGTTTCTGCCATTTCAGGTAGTTTTTAATCACACTGATGTTTGTTCAAGTGTTCGTTTGTCTGATGAGTTTGGTTTTAATTGGATGCTCTAAAGGGGGCGTGGCTTCATGACTGACAGCTGCTCTGAGTGAAATACAGGAAGTGGTGGAGGCGTTCACAGACGTCTGTTTCTATACAGTTGATTTTACATACTCTAGATGTATGGCTATATACATCCATGATCTTCTACTGACTTTATGGTGGCATCCTGTGTGTGGAGTGTCTGTGGAGCGTCCGTGCAGCGTCCGTGGAGTGTCTGTGGAGCGTCTGTGGAGGATGGAGGTGCTGAGCGCTGAGCTCCCCCGTGTGCTTGTAGATCATGCTCATCTGGGCTCCTCCTTCTCTCTTCGCCGCTCATCTCTCAGCATCGTTCGCACTTGACTTAAGAATAATCTTCCTTTCAAGGACAGAAAAAAAAGGAACCTGAATAAAACGGAGACCGAGATCAACCAAGCAAAGTGAAGTGAAGGAAGAAAACTGGACGGAACAGCAGGAGCTTCAGTGGAGAAAGAAAAGCTTCTGAGCAGTGACAGAATGGCGCTGCGCTCACCTTCATTATTGCCATGATAGAAGCGGTTTTACCGCGTCGAGAGTTCAGAGCAGCTTTGAAGGTCTGTTAAGTGCAGCGGAGAAGAACCAGTAACATCCTCCGACTCCTCGCACACGCGTCCTTCCAGGATCGGAACATCTCCGAGCTCCTCACACACGTTTAACCGGGAGCCGGTCGGCTCGTCCTCTGAGATGGGAAGACTGAAGCTGAGGATGCCGCAGCAGCTGATTGGACGTCGGGGAGGTTCTTCGAACCAAGAGGTGGGTCAGCTGACCCGTCACGCTTACCGTGTTTGACGCTTTATGGGCGTGTGATCCGTCTCTATGGAGACCAGCTGCTGCTGCCGTCGGCAACCGACGCACTGACGAACCAATCAGGTGGCACACACACACACACACACACACACACACACACACACACACACACACACACACACACACACACACACACACAGAACGATTCAGATTAGTTTGTTCAACTCAGAGCAACATTGATGTTGGTTAGGGTCAGAGGTCAGAGGTCAGAGACTGTGGTGACAAACCTGCTTAGTTACTCGCTCCCAAAAGTAATGGGATTATTGTAACTAGCTTTCACTAGTTATTATACCGCATTCATTCATTCACTAAAGTTAGTCTGTTATAATAATGATGATAATAATACCAATAGTAATATTAATGCTACTTCCAGTATTAGTGATAATCAGCTTTATTCAGACCTCTGCTGCCATCCCACAAATCGCCATAGTTACAAAACACATAAACATTCGGAGCATAAACATGTTCACATATGTTGAGGGTGATCACATAAGCGGAGGTGAGTCTGCAGCGCGGGAGCACGCGGGGCAGGAGATGCATTCAGGGACCCGGCGGCTCTCGGCGCCTTGTAGACAAGTGATGGGACTTCGTATGAGGTTCTCTGCTGCTGGTTCCTCCGCACCTCTTTCAACCGTCGCCACGGTTACAGAGCGGCCGTGGTTTCTGCTGATGAAGGAAACTTCGTCTGAAGTCCATCTTCAGCTCGCGGCGGCAAATGTTTCAGACGTTTTTCAGGATATCTGCAGAAACACGCCCCTCATAAGTCGCCGCCCCGCGTCACAGCGTGCACGCTCTCTGTGGCTGACGTGCCGGTGGTTCCGCGCGTGAAGAACGAGGCCGCGTGACCGCCGCACGTCGCAGGCTTGAGCTCCTCCCCTCGGTCACGGGTCGGTTCCGCGGCGATGGAGCGGGCCGCTTCCTGATTGGACTGCAACAAACCAACGTTGGGGCCAAAACGCGGCCGTGCGCGCGCCGGCGCTCCGCAGCCGCCGTCGTCTCGTCGGATCGGATCTCGCGTCGACGGCGAATCCGCACATGCGCTCAATCGCCGCCTTTTTGTTTACCAGGAAATTGACTGCCGGAGGACGAGATTTGATTCGCCGCCCAAAACGAGGGAACCTTTAGGAAGCGGAGACAAAAAGTAAATGAAGCAGCGCCAAGTGCGGCGGGTCGGCTTTTGTTGGCCGTGACTGGCTGCTGAGATGCATCAGAGCCTGATGGCAGCCATTTATGGGACTGTTAACATTGTCAGCCAAACAATGAATCCTCCTTAATTGACAGAAGCCATTGTGGTTACACGTCTCTCTCTCTCTCTCTGTCTCTGTCTATGTCGCTCTATCGGTCTCTGTCTGCCTCCCCCCACAGTGCTCGCAAGCATGTGTGGGAGCTACCATTGCACTGTGCGTGTGTGTGTGTGTGTGTGTGTGTGTGTGTGTGTGTGTGTATGTATAAATAGATTCTCTTACCAAGCTGAATTGATTAATTGCATGTTGAGGCCCAAAGAGTGGCGTTTTGAGAGGCCACTGCTGGAAGAGAAAAGGGCCATTAGGATTTCACTTTCATGTTCAGACACGCACACACACACACACACACACACACACACACACACGCGCCCATACACAGACGTGCACACACACACACACAACTTGCATGAAGACATCCTCCCCAGCAACAGACTCATTCAATACGAAACGAGAATCACAGATAAATGTTCTCTCTCTCGCACACGCGCATGCGCGCGCGCGCGCGCACACACACACACACACACACACACACACACACAGTGTAATGGAGAAGCCTGGCAACTGCTGAGAGGTTTGGAGAGAGGGAATAAAAGAAGCCACCTGCCTCAATTAGCTTGAGGACGGAGGGCTGGATGGAGGGAGGCGATGAGTGTGTGATGGAGGGATGAAAATAGAGGGAGGGAGTGGGTGGAGGGAGGCAGGGATGGAGGGAGGGCTAAAAGAGAGGTGTGTGGGTGGGAGAGCGAGGAGGGAGCGGCTGATTGGGGCTTTTCAAGGCCGATGCTTCGGTTTGTGAGCGGAGCTGCTGATCTGCAGCCGTCTGCTGCTCGGGCCAGGCGGCCATCTTGCCTCCTCTCTGTTATTCAGGCTGGAAGACGAAGACGGAGTCGCTCTGGAAACCTGCCGCGGGAACGAGGAGACGCCGTCGGCTGACGCCTGCTGCTCGTGAGCGTTACCGTCCCTAATCTGGCCAAACATGGCGGCTCTCGGCACTCGGCAGCGTCCCCTCCAACCACCGACACGTGTGGACGCCGCTGCCGAGACAAAACATGTGGCTGAACAACGATGATGTCGAACGTCCTAAACATGCACACACACATGTCTCTGTGGTAAAAACCTTAAGGCATAGTAATAAAACAAATAAAGTGAGTTTACGTGCTCAGACGTCCTCCAGTGGGATGCTCATAGAACGGCCCTGTAGAGCGCTGATAACGGTGAAGAAAGAAACATGCAAAAGGAAAGTCTCAGTGCTTTGATGGTTTCTAATAAATGAGGGAACAAAAGGAGGCCTGTGAGCGGCGGGAGCCCGGAGTCGCTGGATGGGAGGAGCAGGAGGCCTGTGGCTGGGCAGGCTCCACTTCTCCTCCCTGATAGCGGCCAGGTCTAAACTGTCATGCAGCCCACTGCTGTGCCGCCGCTGGTCGCTGATTGGTGGTCGCGGTTGCTGCATCACAGCTCTCCAGACGCCGAACCAGACGTTTCACGTGGTGAGAAGCAGCGGGAGCTTCAGGGAAGTCAACACAAGGGAAGACGGCCGCACTCACGTACCAACGGTGGTGAAGGAAAACCTTCACAAAAGGGACCAGCGCTATCCCGCAACCTCAAACCGACAAACATAATCCTACAACCACTGGCTATCCTGAGTCATGAGACTGTGAACCTGCATCGAATCGCCTAAATGCTGACGGTCCCTCGTTACCGCGATATAAACGTTTTTGATTTCACCATCTTGATGTTCCTAATGAAAGTGAAAAAGACACCAGAGTGACACCAGAGTTTATGTCCAAATCAGATAATCAAACATCTTTAATCTTACTGAAGGCTTCAGATTTGAATGTGTGACATGATGATGATGGATGGATGCGCAAAGTGAAAGGAAAAGACAGATTCTCAGATGAAATGATGGAGGCGAGTGAGTGACGGCGAAGGTCAGGGAGGAGGAAGGAGGAACCAGGAATGAGGAATGAGGACCAAGGAACCAGGAATGAGGAATGAGGAACGAAGAATGGGGAATCAGAAATGAGGAATGAGGAACGAGGAACGAGGAACGAGGAACGAGGAATCAGGAACGAGGAACCACGCGTTCATCAATGCTGATGGATTTTCAATGGCAGCATCTGGAAGGCGCGAGGCCAGCAGGGCTTCATTAGCTCTGTCGATGCTTTTAAGGGTTATTGACGTGGTCATTAGACAGGAAATCTAGTGAGTCAGTGTCTCTCACACTTGTGTGCTGGGATAGATGCGCTCCAGCATGTTATTCCGGCAGGAGGCCCGACATCCAGCAAAGGCCACGCCATGAATCATGACATATGTCTGAAGGTGTGGAATCGCTGCTACCACGCTAGCAGGTGGTGGAGCTCCCCACGGTCAGGTCAGACGGGAAGACCGCCATCTTAACCTCGACCAGTCAGACTTCTCTTAGAACTGATGATCATCATCTAGTTGCCTCAAGCAAATAACGTAGAAAAAACCCACAAGCGTTCAGGATGAAAATTTCCCGGCGTTGCAGCGTCGGGATCAAACAGCAAAAACCTCCCAGCAGTTAAAACCGATGGATCCAGGTGGGGTGGTCAGGGATGTCCACCAGGGGGCGTTAGGTCAAATCATGAGAGAATTCTGAGGGAATTCACGAGTCACGTTGTCCATCATCCAGTGATGAAGGTCTCGTCATCGCCACTGAAGACAGAAGGCAGTTCTAGCATGGTCTCATGTCACCAGTCAGAGAGATGGAGACGCTGCCTCATCCAGGAGCTCAGGTTCTACCACCCATGCTTCTGGAACCATTTTAAGACATTGCTGGGGCAGATGGAGCTTCTTCTGAGTATGCTAGCACCACATCCAAGAAGGATGCTAGCACCACATCCAAGGATGCGAGTGCTGCATCCAAGGGCGACTCTAGCAATGCATCCGAAGGGGAAGCTAGCACCACATCTGAGGAGGACGCTAGCACTGCGTTTGATGAGGATGCTAGCGCCACATCCAAGGAAGATGCTAGTGCCGTTTTCTGAAGAGTATGGTAGGGCTACAACTGGGGGCAGTGAGAACGCCGCACCACAGGAGGACATGAGCACCATATCCAAGGATGCTGGTGCTGGATTCTGAAGAGTACGCTAGTGCTGCATCAGAGGGAGATGCTAGCACCACATCTAAGGACACCAGACCTGCACCTGAGGAGGATGCCAGCACTGAATGTAATTTTTAGGTGCTTCTAGTAACCCTTCTGATGGGGTTACCCAGTTATCCATGCTGCTCCTCAAGGAACTTGCTTCAAGTAACCATTCCATGGGACACTGGCATCCGGAAGAACCCTTGACAACCCACAGGAACCTCTGACCACCTTTTCCTCAGCTCAAAGCTTCTGGATGAACTTTCTCATTGGGGTGAGTCATCAATCATATTGGAGGGTTCCTCATAGAGCTCAGTTCCTGAAAGGGTTCTGTGAAGAACCCGCGGCTCTTCCTGGGTTATTCTATGACCCGTTTGACTCAAGGCACGAAGATCAAGGCACCTTATTTACTAAGTGACTGCTTGGTTAATGACCAAACACGAACATCACCACCCGCAAACAGCAGCTGCAGATGTTGATGAGGCTGATTGGCTGAGAGACGTCAGGTCGAGCGCCCTCATCTTCCTCTGAGGTTCAGCGATTCTGCAGATATCCAGGAGAGATTTGTGTTTGAAGCGTTTGTGTTTGAGCTGCTGTGCGATGCCGCACGACGACTGGAGAAGCGGCGTCCCAGCTGCTGTCACCATGGTGACGTCGTTCGCCCCACGTTGCTTCGCCTGTCAGGCGGATTGAGACGTCAGGCGTCCTTCATTGACGGACTCCGGTCAGTTAAGTATCTGCTCTCCTGCGGCGACCTGGTGTCTCCACGCGCCGCCGTCGTCAGGTTCGTTCACTGCCTCCGCCGCCGCCGCCGCCGCCCTGGAGCGCGGCGCTGCCTCCTGATTGGTCGGCAGGTTCGCCTGTGCGTCTCTCCATATCAAGCTGCCGCCTTTCTTCATTCTGTTGTGAACAGATTTCCGCGGAATGCTGCCGCCGCGGTCTTTTATTTCCCAAACACGTCCTCTGCGCCTCAATGAGAACGAGTGTGTCGCTCTGCAGAGAGAAAATTGAATTCCCAACTTTGCTGCCTGGTGCAGGAAGGCATGAATGCATAATTAGAGGCCTGTAGGCAACAGATAAGAAAAATAAAGACCCACTTTGATGTTGATCACAAATTATTTCACGCTTTGAGTGAGTGCACGTTCATGCTGTTATGTGCACACGCACACACACACACACACACACACACACGCACACACACACACACACACACACACACACACACATTGTTATGAGGAAAACACACACAAGTCGCCGTCACACACCCACTCAGGACGCTTCCTCTACATTCACGCACACATTTTCAGACAATAATTTGCAAACACCATTAGTCCTGCAGCTTTCTCTCTCTGTCAGCATGGAGACCTTTGCTTGCTGTTTTCTTGTCATTATTGTGCTGCCAATAGGATTTCGCCATCCTCCGAACACGGAATCGCTTGTCATTTTTGGAATTGTTCCCTCTGCGTCCCCCCCGTGCCGGCGTAACAAAAGGACGGAAAATTAGCTTACATTTCACTCTGAGCTCAATTTTTAATGTTACACTTGTTGTGACACAAACAACAGAAGCAATTCATCAGTTCTAAGGGAGAAGAGCTTTTAGCCGCCGCCGAGGGCCGAGCCGGGTCACACTTCTGACTGAGAGAAGGTCAGCCAGGGGCCACACTTTCAAAAACGAGACACATAAATCATGTTAAGCTACATGGATCTAACAGATATGTTGTTTTTAAAAAAAAAACAACTCAAGGGCCTCTGAGGTTCCCAAAACATGTCCGGCTCCGTTCCCGAGACATGACGCAGATGCTGCATCCTCATATGAATACACACCCATCAGCCATAACATTATGACCACTGCATGTCCACCATAGGAAATAATGCAACAGCAATCAGTTTTAGTTTCACGCTGGATTGTGATTGAATGTGTGTGAGAGAGGTGTTGACATGTTTGAATGGTTGTTATTGGGACTGTAGTTTGTGACGCTGTTGGACTGTACTGGGTCACACTGGGGGGCGACGAATCGTTGCGGCCCTGAGGGTGGCCCAAATATTAGGGACACCTCTTTTAAATCAAACTCTGTTAAATGAACAAGCATGTCTGGTTTCCTCGCGCTTACGTGACGGAGGTCAGTAACATCATTTCCTCTGGTCGTTCAGCCGCTTCCCGCCGAGCTGGACGGCATGAAGAGCAGCCAAACCTGGACCATAAAAAACACCGCTGATGTGGAAGCTTGGATGCTCCGGCTGAGGTGTCATCATGTAGCCATCACGAACACAGGAGGCATCCGGGTTGGTGGATGTGGGCTGTATACGCGGCGGCACACTCGCTGCATAACAATTATCCCACACAAATACATGTATGATCGCAGTGAATTGGATGGCGTTGCCCACGGGGACCAAACTAATCCTCGGCGTTTCCATTTATCAGCTGTGGGCAGAGGCTGCTCTCGGCGGATCACAGCCCATCACGGCTAACGCTGTTTGAAAGGCTGTCGACCTGCTTCCCGACAAAACAAAACCCTCTCATTCCCTCCCGTTAATAGCGTCTTATAAGGGCACAGACCGGCGTGTAATGCCTCCCAAACATACTCAATTTCATCATAATTAAGAATAGATTATCTATCCAGCTAAGCGTGATTTATCATAATCATCTTTCTGACCTTTTAGGGGCTTAAATAATCCGATGCAGGGATCCATAACTCCTTGCGACACCACAATAATTTGTTTATAGCCACATCTATTTGCTATACCATCCATTGATCAATAGCAGTAAATCTAAAGTACATTTTGTCCTCTCGGGGTAAAAACTAGAATTACTGTCTCACCGCTGCTCCCCTCTGCCGACCAATCACGTGACATCCAGAGTCATTAATGTACACAGAGGAAAGTCTTATTAAATATATATTCAACGTGTTTCATTCCTTCAAATTCTAATTATGTAACAATTGTGTTTTTCCTATCGAGCAATTTGATAGGTCAACTGGACATTTAGAACATGCAGAGTCAGCATGACTGCACACCTGCCCACCATCTTACTCTGCAGTTTCCATGGCAACGTGTGAACAACTTTATCCGAGCTATCCTGTAATGTTTTTTAGTCATTAATTTAGTCAATAATCCTGATTTGTTATGATGGAAGCTGATGAGACGGAGCCACAAGCGTCTGACAAACACTGATCAGCAGGAGATTTAGCGACGAGCCCGAGAGAAGCGATTTTTCTTTCTGCATGTGGACGAGGTCACACACACACAAGAGGAAGCTAATGCTAATGTAGCATGTCAGAATTAAAGCGATAGCGTCCAGAGGAGACCAAACCCTGACGTCCTGCATCAGCTGTGTCGGCGGCGAGTCGGTGCTACGACGTTAAAACGACACGTGACCATGGAAACGTAATTTAGCTTAGAAATGGCGAGATCGAGCTAGCATGGCAGTTTAGAGCTCGTATGTGTGGTGTTCTTGAGAAGCATTAGAACGTTCGTGAGCGAGCAGGCTTCAGCTGCCACGAAGACCCAGACTACTTCCTGGAGACAAAGTGCTTCACGATAAGATTACACGTTGGTAGTATCTTTCATTTCGTTGGTAACTGCTGTGTAACATTACACACGAGGGTGCGAGTACACCGTTAAGGCGACTGTCTGCACCTGCGTTTGTCCTGTGGAAATTCTTCGTTTTACATTGGTTTCTGTGAGTTTCATTAATTTTTGTCTCTCTTGTAATGACTTTGTGAGTTCGGTGAAAATGAAGAATCGAATTCGTTTGTCACATTCAAGGATTTTAACGTCTAATCCAGCCGTTAGCAATCATTGTGCAATATTTTTTGAATCATGCGATATTTTAAAACGGTAGAGCACAATTTCTCCACAATTTTGGATGATTATAGTTTGTGTTGTTCTTTGGTAACTTTATCTTGTTTATTTCAGTCATTTACAGTGTTTTTATTGCATTTACTTTTGTTTATTTGAGTGACTGATAGCGATTCTTGCTAGTCACTTGTGGGATGCCACATTTGAGGGAGGCAGGCAGGTGATGGTGAGGTGGCGCTCCTGGACGGGTGGGCGTCGACCTGCAAACGCGACGCCGGCGTGAAGGAACGAGGCGTCTCCGGCCTCCTGAGCCGCAGCCGCACTTCTGCAATCTCAAGTTTCAATGAGATCATATCAGACGGTTAATTGTAAGCGGCATGGAGTGTGGCGGGCGGTCCACGGGGCTCCCAAGGATTAACGGAAGCGATGGATTCATAACTGGAGATAATAAACTGATTCATTAAGATAAGAGAGCGCCGATAGCTCGGAGGGATCAGCTCCTTCACCATCTCGCTCATTAAATAAAAACCAAGCGGCAAGTCGTTGGAGCCATTTTCCAGGATTCAACCTCACGGATGCCGACATGCTGCCATCAAGCTGCTGCGCTTCCACGGGGTGCCGGCGCCAAAAGATGGCAGCTGCCGGCCGGCGGTGCAGCTCGCCGCTCAGAAGAAGAACTTCCACTGGTCTCCAAACAAGTGGCTGCTTCCACTTAACATGCTGCAACTCACGAATGTCACTACAGAGGTGAGTGAGGGGGTGGAAGCGGAGCTGCTCAGCCAGCTTCTCCTCAGGAAACCTGATGATGTCGCGCTGTTTTCACTGGCTTCATATTTACATTAGCCCTCAAAAGATGAGCCACGCCCTCTCGCCATGAACCCCGACGCGCTCACACAACGTCGCATTTAACTGGGTGAACTAAATGCGTTTGCTGCGCTCATGGACACAGGAACAGCGAGAACAGATGTCATCATGGCTGTCGCCTGGCAACACTGATGTTCTCTCTTTGGAGTCGCGGTAGCAGGACGCGACGCCTCCGCCGGCAGCTGCCTCCGCCGGTCCCAGCAGCCCGCACATCCATGGAGGATGATGTCATTACGCGGCTACAACATGGCGGCCAAAGGCTTAAACTGCTCGCAGGATTCGCGGTGTCGGGCGTTTGTCGCGTCCTGAGTGGGCGGGAGGCAGAAGACTAGTTTTCTTCCCTGGGTTTGTTTTTTGTTTTCGCTGGGAAATTAAATTTAGATGTTTCAGAGGATTAATATGAAACATGTGGGTCAAAATAAGGCCCTCGGGCCAGAACCGGCCCACCGAACCTCCCGTCCGGCCGTCGGGGGACAGGGTGAAGCTCAGCTTGATCAGCGAGTCTGTGCTGTTTAACGTGACTCCAGCAGGGGGTGCTGTCTGTGTCACTGACCTCGAGCGACAGGCAGACACAACCAACGGCCACGTTTCAGTGACCCAAGGAATTCCCATGGTGCATCTGTGCCACCGTTCCGGCCCAGTTGCTGGTCCTGTTGCTGGAGCGCCGGGGGGCCGAGCATGGCGAGAAGCTCCCGACTTGAACTCAGCTTTTTCATTTATATGAAAAACTGCTAAATAAAATCATCTGATCACACTTTAGTTGTTCTTTTTTTTGTTGATATTAATGCAACTGAAGCCTCTCGTGGGTAACGGATGTTGACATATTAATCGCAGTTGCCTGAACGAATCATCGTCATATATCACAGGCTGATATCTGAAAATGTCGTATCGTTGCCCAGAGAAGCATCATGAACACGCTTTGGACACCTCGAGTTTCAGATCGGCGTCGTTTCTGCCGGCGCTCTGGAATCATGAAGGAACTTCTCACCAGATGGGAAAGTAATCTGTTACCTTCACCAAATCCATTCATGCATTACAGGTATCAGTTAACCTGCCTGACGTGTGGCCCCTCCCTCCCTGTGTCGCAGGCAGATGTCATTCAGCTCAGGTTTCCGTGACGCCCGACTGTTCTGACATCATCACCATGTGGTGGGATCGGAATTCTGTTCTCCACCGCCGCCGTTAGCACTGTTGGCTGCCGTTTCCCGCCCCAGCTCGCCGCCACTTCCTTTTACTGCTGTGATTGGGCCGGAGATAATGAGCAGCTGGATGACGGACGGATGTGGCGATTGACGTGGCGGCGGGACGCCCGCAGTTCACGTCTCGTTTGGGAGCTAATAAGAGAAAAATCGATGAGGCTGTCAGAGCAGGCGTACGGTGGAAGCTGCGTGTGGAGGACCTGCGTCAACACAACTTCTCCGTACGGAGAAGGTGCGTCGGACCGGCGCTGCTGTTGAGGTCGGCCCGGTGCCTGCTGCTGCTGGCCTCCGCGGGAACCGCACAAACCTAATTGCCTGTCACATGAAAAGCTTTGTCTTTTGTCACCTCGGATCAACTGGAGATCAATACTGTAAGTGTGTGTGTGTGTGTGTGTTTTTGTACAAATGAGTCTGAATACCTGCAAGGAACGCGCGGAAGCTTTGACGGATGCTGCAGCATTACTGTCATCGTGTCGGCTGGCGTGCACGCAGAGGGAGGGCTTACGTGCACAAGTCCAATATTTTCCAACACACACGCACACACACACGCACGCACGCACGCACACACACACACACGTGTAATCTGCCGTATGCAGACGGCGACACGCTGCCTCGCGGCGCTGCCAAGCGCAGGGTTAAAAAGTGGGTGGACTCTAGCTGGAAAACCTCATTAAGTTTTAATTCCTTTCTGTATCCTATTTCTATAATGGGGAATTGATTTTTACTTAGTGCACTGGAGCAGAAATAATTCTATTTCAAATCATTTTATTCTCCTCTGTTTGTCTTTGTGTGTGTGTGTGTGTGTGTGTGTGTGTGTGTGTTC
>CAAKHG010042800.1:0-16986 GCA_901007715.1 Dactylopterus volitans | reverse complement strand
GGAAGTCGTCCTCTGGGAATAATTATTGTGTGCGCGACGTGCGCAGGAAGTCCGGCCAACAGCTGTGTGGCGCTGCCATATCCGAAACCACGTGACCATGCGCGAAAGGTCACATAAAATAAAAAAAAACCCATCAATTTACCCAAACATTTTTGCGCCATAATCATAACCTGCGTGAGAGGCGTGTTAGTGTGTTCCCGGCGCGATGGACGGCTGCGGGGAAACGCGCCGCCTCGGCAGAAACAAACCCAGCCGCTTCGAGGACAATATTTACATCTCATAACTGGGGGCAGCGTTATTAATATAATCAGACAATGCCGGGCCGCTCGGGTATTTACGCCACGCCGTCCAAGTTTACTATGTCAGGCGCTAGACGCAACTGTTTGAATTCCACTCGGGTCAGACTAAACTTCCCGCGGCCCGTCGCAGGGATTTCAGCTGACGGGGCGGGGGCCTCACTTTCCGACACGGGGCAACAAATTTCTGCGCTCCGCGTCCGCGGCGACCAGAAGCGTCTTGCTGCCGTGCGTGCGTGCGTGCGTGTGAGCAGTTAGTGTGTCTGCACTTCACTGGGGGAGAAGCAATAACTTGGCAAATTTCTGAGTCTATGGCTCTTTACACTGATCTTTTTTTTTTCTTCTTTTTTTCCTTTGAAACGACTGATTCTTTCTTCCTGGATAATTTTTCTCCATGTGGAGTGAAGTTTAGTTTGGGGTGGTCTAGCAACTCCTTTTATTTTTTTTATTTTTTTTATATAAACACATTATTTTCATGCAGTCATGACAAAATCTTCAAAGCAAAAGCTTCATGAACCTATTGCGGCGTTTGTCTCAGTTGCTGGATGACATGTTAATGACAGACGATAATGCCACGTACACTGCTGCCACATGGGAGTGGATTTAAGAGCAAATTATTCATTATTGTGCTGATTATTTGAAAATTAAGGACATGTGTATCTGTCCTACCGTGACACATCTTGAATAGTGTTTAAGCATTTGGCTGTGCAGAGGTGGTGGGGGGGGCGTGTGAGGAGTTTTCCTGAAACAACATCCCAGCACATGGTTTACCGAAAATGAGCTGACATAGAAAGTCGCCACGTTGGACGAGCAGATTTGAGATCAAAAAGCCGATGGATCCCACTCCGAAAAATGGAAACGGAAACAGGAAGAAAACCTGGACGAGAGGGTGGAACCGTTTTCCGTGTGAACTTCCTGTAAGTTAATCAACAGCCTGTGACTAATGTAGCCGTGTTGATGTGTGGAAATACCATGTGTGCCCTCTCGGAATTTAAAAAAGAAAAAAGAAGAAAAGTCTTTCACACACAGCATCATGTTAGGTTGTGACAGTTTTATTCAGTGCAGAGAGCTTAAAAGCAGGAGTCGGTGATGCGCCTCATGCTCATGAACTTGGTGTTGCCCATGCCGATGTTCATGAAGCTCCTGTACTCGCCGGGCCTCAGGTACATCATCCTGCCTCTGTGATGGGGCTGCTCGTACATCAGCCACTGCCCCTCCAGCACGTTGCAGGACATGCAGTTGGACATGCGGAAGCGGTCCATGACGTTGTCGCAGTCCTCCATCAGCTCGGTCATCTGGCCCGCGAAGTTCTCCCTCTCGTAGATCCTCATCCTGAAGGATCCCCTGTGCTGTGGCGCGGAAACAAGAGCGAGAGGGGATGTGAGGCAGTCAAAGCAGGGTTTTTTTTTAGCAAGTGCGGAGGCAAGCCGCGGCTGGTGGCAGGGTCTTACCATGGGGATCATGCGGCAGGACCTGATGCAGTCGGTCATGCCCATCATGCTCATGTGGTCGGCGTACTCGCCCCTCCTCATGAAATGCTGGTTGCCCATGTAGTTGGTGCGGTCGTAGACCATGAAGCAGCCCCTCTCCACCCTGCAGGACTGGCACCTGCTCAGGACGGAGGACATGTCGGGGCAGTCGTTCATGCACTCATAGGAGCGGCCCTGGAAGTTCCTCTCCTCGTAGAAGACGATCTGGAAGAGAGGCTTCTCTTAAGCGCACGAGGATCACAAGAAGCTGCCACGCGTTCCAACATTAAAACCGCACGTGTCTTAATGTGGGGAGACTAAGATACTTCCAATCCATCTCTTTCTCTGGCTACGATGCTGCTAAGAGTTGAGCGAGTATTTAATCCCTTGCTTGGAAATGCAGATTCAAAGCTGCAACTTTTTTGCCCACAAGGGGGCAGCAGAAACAAGCTATAAGCGCAAAACCAGCATCGCCTCCTATGTGGAAATGGTCAGCCTGTCCACACATTCAAGAGATGTGGAGCAATATTAGCAATTATTAATTTGATGGATCTGTAGCACTGTTTTTTTTATTTCTATACTAACTTCTATGTATTAACGCTCAGCTTCTATATACTCACGTTAGTTCTTGTGCTTGAATTTAAGCAGGACATTTTTTTTTTAAACTTTGCACAAAAAATATATATATGGCTGAAAATGAAACTAATCAGGCACAAAGGAAAATATACAACTGCTGAGGGGAACTTTAAAGCTGGATGTGTTTATCAACAAAACGCGGTTCCCTTCACAATACGTACCGGCATTTGATTCACTCTTATGTTAAGAAAAATGTGCAGATTTTAAAATGTTCCTGCCCACAACGGCGCGACATTCCCCGGTGTTCAAGGCCAAAGTCAGAGGGCATCAGAGAGGTGTCAGAGCGGTGAAAATCAAAGCAGTCGGAGCGCTTACCTTGCTCATCATGTTCAGTCCAGTGGTAGTCATGTTTGTGGTCAGGGGGCTTCTGCTGCTGCTGCTGCTGATGACGGGCCTGCTGCTGCTGTTCTTGCTCTTGCACCCAAACTGTACCCTAACTGGTTTAACCCTTTCCTTTTATACGCGGCCCTGCCGGGCTTCCCTTTGTCTAAACCTCTGAGCCAGCAACAATGCCATGGAAATGCACAGAATATGGAAGGATTGTGTATGTCTGTTGGGGCCGGTGAGTTCCAAAACCGCTTTCAGCAGCCGTTTCTCGTAGTAGGGCGAAAGGGTTAACAATCAGAGGTCCGGCCATGACATTGTTCAGTGATACGTATGCTGTTTTGTCAGCAAGTGCCTTTTTTGTAGGTGTTTTGTTCACCGCGTACCTGCTGTGCCGTTGGAATGTAAAACGTATGTACAGATATGAGGTGGCTGATTATGTGGTGAATCAGGGTGGAAAGTGAAAATAATTTTTAAAAAAAAGACCAAATATAAACAAGAAACCTTTTCTCCATGAATTCCCTGTCAAAATGGTGCTGAATGAGTGAGTGAGCGCTGAGAACATTCTCACTGGGACCATGCAAAAAGCAGAAACCATGAAAAAAACTCATTACAAAGCATTTAGCTTGTTGGGAAACATGTTGGGAAACTTTTTTCCATGAAAATGCAATTTTTTTCCCATTTTGATAACTCTATCACCATGGCTACCATGCTTTGATTGACTGTATGATGTCGTACACCATATGACAATAACCTTTACGTCTTGACGCATATCTATTCTGTTTCATTGGTCTCTCTTGTCTTGTTAAGCAAGAAATGTGTAATCCATGTATTTAGGGAAATAATTCAAATAAATTATGTTTCTTGTTCTTCCTCTTGTTGGCCAGTTATTACTTCTGGATACTATAAGATACAGAAACCATTCAACTATCAAAATATTCGACAGTTAAAGGATATTTATTTAACTTTTAAATCATTTCGAAAATCATATTCAGCTTTTCCAAAAATATGTGCCATTGAAATAAACAGACATCCTTTTGTGTCACTAAGGGTAACTCTTTTGGCCTTGATGGCTTCATCACCACGGCAACCGTGCTTTGATATTGCATGATGTCATGCACGGCATGTCACACAGTTATGACCTCAAAGCAAACTGGATTGTATACAAAAGATAGAATCAATCTTTGTATACACTTGAATAAATACAAGTGTGAAATTGTTTTTTCGGGCATTTTTTTCCAATTTTTTTTTTTTTTTGGAATCATTTTAGCATTTTTCGGCATTCAGCTCGCGAGCACTCGCAATCATTTTCGTGTAGAAGATGCGCCTTGTCTAACATATATGCTTTTATAGTCGTTACACGCTGCTGTGACGCCTCGGCATTAATGAGGCGTTACCGTCTCTGGCGTTGAGTAACAGCGGCCGCGTGCACTTCCCGCGCTCCACCACCGGGGGGCGCCGCGACACCCGCCGAGCTGCCGACAGCCTCCTTTTTTTTTTTTTTTTTTTTCTTGGTAACAAACTCGATGTTGTCAAACGTTGCTAAGGAAGTCACCGAGCTACCTTTCTCGGCGGTCCCTCAGAGACCGAGCGGCGGCAACTGAGAGGTACCTGCTCCGGCGGGAGACACGAGTGAAACACGGCGGTAGCCGCGGGAGCCGGCTGCTTTGTGCGCAGCGTCTCGGAACGTTGCCTCAGTGAACGTTAGCTTAGCTTAGCGTGTGCGTGGCTAATGTTTGGACAGCGGCAGCAGCGGCAGCTTTGAAGTTGTTAGCTAAGCGTTGACGTCGGTCCGCGCTGTG
Source organism: Dactylopterus volitans (assembly GCA_901007715.1). NCBI lineage: Eukaryota > Metazoa > Chordata > Actinopteri > Syngnathiformes > Dactylopteridae > Dactylopterus > Dactylopterus volitans. The sequence continues at coordinate 12,459 of CAAKHG010042800.1, read as the reverse complement.
GATGCTAACACGCAAGTCGTTCGAAACACACCGCGTCGTTTTTCGGCGACGTCGATGGAACAGACGTAAAAAAAAATAAAAGGGATTTTAGGTTGAGTCTTTTCGATTTTGAAGCGGCTAAAGCTAGCGGGAATTAGCCGCGCCCGGTTGGCGTGCCGGTGCTGTCGCTTAGCTTAGTTCCCCGTTGCTTGCATGTGTAGCTGATGTAGCTTCCGTGGCTAAGTCACGCCAGCCTCGGGCGAACGCTGCACCGAATCGTGCCATGTGTTGTGCGTTCCCAGGTGTTCGGGTGGCGATGAAAGCTGAACCCAGCAGACGATAACGGGCCCCAGTCATGAGGAGAGGATGACCGAGAATGGAGGGCACAGGAGCCTCCTTCAGCCCTGCGACGACCAGGGCAGAGGGGACTCGATCGACGTCCGGACTCTCAAGGCCCCCCTGGTGGATGCCAAAGCCTTCAAGGTGCGCTATGAGCTGCGCCAGGGTCCCGGAAATGCCGGCGAGGGGGAGATGAGCCCCTACCAGCCTCGGCCCCCCTCGTTGCCCAGGCTGTCCAAAGGCAGGAGGAATGGCTCGCTGGAGGAGGCCGTGCGGAGCCGCAGGCTGAGGAACAGCCAGGAGAGCCTGAGCGACCCGGCTGGGACCGGCTCCTCCACGGACTCGCTCAAAGAGGACAGGGCGGCCTCCGATGGGTTCGCTCTTAAAGACTCTGCCGCCCCCAAGAACCACCTGGACTGCGCCGCGGGGCATGCCGCCGCGCCCGGATCGGGGGTCTTCCGGGACAGGGGGAGCAGCCTCTCGGAGTACGAGAGGAGGCCCCACAGCCAGCAGAGCGACCCCACGGACCACCGGTGGATGTCCAACAAGGTGCGTCTGTCCCCAGTGCAGCGCCCGGGGCCACTGCCCGCTCTGGAGAAGAGCTTTACATCAGACACTTTAAGGGCAGCTAATCGGATTGACAGGGATTGTTTGGATTATTGCGTGCTGGCCAGAGAGAAGTTCGGGGAGAGGCTCCAGAGGAACCTGAGCGACAGCCGCCTTCTGGAGAACATGGGGTCGGACAGCGCCTCGGTCAGCTCCGTGAGGTCGACCTACAGCGTGCTCAGCCCCATCAAGCCGCAGGACGTGAGGAACAGGTACGAGGAGGCTCCCCCTTCCCCCGGCTTGAAGCTCCGACGTGTGTGTCGCTGTCGAAGCTAGCCAAGCTCCTAACACTCGGGTTTACTCGGAGGCTTCTGAGCTAATAGGCGCGGCGCATCTGGAGCTCGGGGTGTGTGTGTGTGTGTGTGTGTTGCAGCCACTCACTTTCAGTTTCTTTCCTGTAGCCAAGGCCTCTTGCTTTTGCGCTCACGCGCCTCACATCTTAAAGAGGGTGAGAGAAAAAAAAAAGGGGACGTGTTTGAGCCAAGGGGGATTAACACGGGATCAGAGGAGGCGCTGGGTCAGCACAGTTTTTGACAGGAGAGCCTCCACCTCAGGAGGGAAATATCTTAAGTTATTGCTGCGCTTTATCGGCACGGTCTCTCAAAACTTCACTTTTAATTTTTATTTTTTAATTTTTTTTTGGCGTTGTGTGTTTTCCCGAAGGAGCTTTCTGGAGGGAAGCGTGCTGGGGAGCGGCGCCCTGCTGGGGGCCGAGGAGCTGGACCGCTACTTCCCCGGCAGGCGGGTGGGCATCTACGTCGCCACGTGGAACATGCAGGGGGAGAAGGTACACGGCGGCTCTCCACCAGGCCCGCCCGCGCGACTCGCAGCTTGAGCTGTAACCAGACGTGTGTCCTTTTTCAGGGGCTGCCGGCCAACCTGGACGATCTCCTCCTCCCAACAGACTCCGAGATTGCGCAAGACTTCTACATCATCGGGGTGCAGGAAGGTTGTCCCGACAGGTTTGGGATGTTTCCTTTTCATGTTAAAAACTGAATGAGTCGTTCTGATTCGCATCCAGGTGTGAGTGTAAGTGTGTGTGTCTGTGCAGGAGAGAGTGGGAGATCCGTCTTCAGGAGACTCTGGGGCCGTATTACGTCATGCTGTACGCAGCGTCGCACGGCGTTTTGTATCTAACTGTATTCACCAGGAGAGACCTCATCTGGTTCTGCTCAGGTAAAGTCTTCCTTCACGAGATAAGTTTGGGAAATCCGTCCCGTCCTGTCGAACCTTAGATCCTGGAAGGTTATTTGGATGTTTTAAATCTGACGTGGTTTACGCAGAAGTTCGCGAGTCACGCGGCAGCAAACGTGTGAGAGTAATTGGATAACGAGCCAGCAGAAGTTGCACCCACAAAGATTTAGCATTTCGTCAGAGCTACAACTGAGGATGGTCTCAAATAATAAGTTTGTCCAACGCTTTTAAATCATCTCTAAATTGTTTGCCTTGTAAAAATGTCAAAAGTAGTGAAAGTTGCTCATAGAAGCTTTCAAGATGATGTGTGTAGTTGTGTTTTTTTTTTCTGTGCAACAGTCCAAGAACATGGCCTGGAAATGCATCTATTTTAATTAAGAACAAATATATATATATATACACACACACACACACACACACACACACACACACACACACACACGCAAGAAATAGCAGCCGGACACGTGCTTCAATGTGAGCGTCAGTCTTGCATCAGCGATGTTAAACCTAAACCACGATGGCTGTGGGGTTGACCACGAGCCGCGTTTTTTCCCCCCCACAGAGGTGGAGCACGCCACGGTCACCACCAGGATCATCTCGCAGATCAAGACCAAAGGAGCCGTGGGCATCGGCTTTACCTTCTTCGGCACGTCCTTCCTGTTCATCACGTCCCATTTCACCTGTGAGTCAGATGGTATCATTCTCGCTGCCAACATCAAATAGCCACCGCTGTGAGAGCGGCTTCAAGTACACGTAGTTTTTCTTTATTTCTGTCTTCCAGCCGGAGATGCCAAAGTGTATGAGAGAATACTAGATTACAACAAGATCGTCGAAGCTTTGGCGCTTCCGAAAGGCCTCCCGGACACCAACCCGTACCGCTCAACAGCATGTAAGACTCTCAAAAGTTAAGCACATGGACGGTTCGCAGCTGGAATAACTGGAATAACACAATGCAACCAAACTAATAACTACTCATATTTAAATATGTCAGTTCTAACAAGTCAGCCTCGCCTTTCTAATGACTTAATGAGGTTCTTTTCTTTTGAAGTGTTGTTCAAAGAGTTGATTTTTCAGTGAATATAAGGTGAATTGCCTCAGGTGACGTGTTCCGAGTCAGCCATTTGCCTCCCTGCCTGTTCTGCTCAGTGTTTTTTTCACCATCGAGTTTGTTTTATTGTTAGTTCTCTTAAATTTTCTTCCCTCTCCTGGTGAGTGGTCTTTCACTGTGAACGCGTGTCTTCCTCATCGCAGCTGATGTCACCACGCGATACGATCAGGTCTTCTGGTTCGGGGATTTCAACTTCCGGCTGAGCAAAGACCGGGGCGACGTGGACGACATCATGAACCACACGGCCGGCGGCGACATGAGCCCGCTGCTGGAGCACGACCAGCTCTCCAAGGAGATGAAGGACGGTAAATGCCTGCTGTCGTTGCGCGGCGAAAAAAAACGGTTTTAAAAGCCTTTTATGGAAGCAGGGTTGTTTTCGTTGCGTCAATTCTCAGCCTGCAAAAAAAAAACGCTTTTCCGTTCATCCAGGTTCGATCTTCAAAGGCTTCCAAGAGGCAGAAATTAACTTCCTCCCCACGTATAAATTTGACATTGGCTGTGACATCTATGACACGACCTCCAAACAGCGGACGCCCTCGTACACAGTAAGAAGAAAATCAGGTTCCACTTCAGTAAAGATAATAAGAGTTGGCCGCTAAATTTCAGTGACTCCTGCGTGGCTTTGAGGTCACTTACCAAAAATATCTGCGGCTCTTCTGATTGCGCTCCCAAGGACAGGATCCTGTTCAGGAGCAGACAGGCTGACGACATAAAGGTGGCCAAGTACGCCAGCTGCTCCAGCATCAAGACCTCGGACCACCGGCCCGTCATCGGCGTCTTCCAGGTCAAGCTGAGGCCCGGCAGAGACAAGTGAGTCCAGTCGTTTCCCCGCCTGCCGAGTGGCGCGAGCGCAGTCACGGGGACGCTCTTACTGAGGTTTACTGAGCTCTGGGAATGTGAGTGAGTGAGTGTTAGGTGAGGATCTTCGATGAGAGCGTGACCACCGACCCTCATCATGGTTGTGTGTTGACATCGGCTCTGAGCTTCCTTAACTGATGTGAGATTAATCCGAAACCTCGAGGGCAGATGAAGTAAATAACAATCAGAGATTATTTGTCCAGTTAACTGTTTGGTCTATAAAATAGTGAAAGTGATTTTTTTTTTTTGTAAAATCAGAGTCATATCCTGAAATGGCTGCGTGCTTTTAAACCTCAAGTTTCAGTTTAAAGCAAGTCAAATCCTTACAATTTTCCTTATGATTGAACTTTTTTTTTTTTAACAAATCAGCTCTAAATTCAATGATTAATACAGCTTATTTACTTTCCCGACTCGTCGCAGCATCTTTTTGTGATGCACTGAAAGAACGTTGAGCTCAACAGGACAAATCTGCGATTCCTTATTAAACAATACTGCATTTAAAAAAAAAAAAAATTTTGTGCTCAAGTGTTTCCACAAATCAGACTTCATGATCCGCTCACGCCGCATTTGCCCGCGTGTTTGACAGCATTCCCTTGGGAGCCGGCCAGTTCGACCGCACCTTGTACTTGGAGGGCATCCGGAGGAGGATCACCAGGGAGCTGAAGAGGAACGAGGCCATGAAGAACCAAGGCAGCAGCACCGTCTGCACCATCTCCTAAACCCACGCGGCCATGCCTGTGGAGCCCGGAATCTCCAATCACATGAGATGGGCTTTATAACCTGTAAAGCGAGCAACACTTTTCCCGTCTTCTGATCCTCGATTCGAGTGACGATTCGAGTGAAAAAAAAAAAAAAAGGAAAAAAACCAACCTTGTTTACTAGGGAAACAAAGGAATCAATCTCAGGAAGAGCCATGGCGAAGGGTTCCCTCTCCGAGGTCGGACAGAAGTGCAATAGATGTGGCGTGTACAGGAAAAGATGCCAGAGTTGTCTTAAACACACACACGAACCCGCTCGCTGGGTTGAGGTAGCCGAGCAGACTGCCCCCCTCTGCTGGCCGTTGTTGGGAACTGCGCGAGGCGCTGGGTTGGACTGGAGGTCGGGGTCCTCGCAGCCACACCGACAAGTTGTGCAGACACGGCAGCCCGGCCTTTTATTTGTACAGACTATTCAAATCAAACATGACTCGGACGCCGTGAGAAGGGTTGTTTTTTTTCGGGGGGAGGGGCTTTGCCTCTGTGACTGATCTTCGGTCACATGCCGCCAAGTTTAACCCTCCTAATTGTTTTCTAGGTGTGAAAAAGCAACGCCCCCCCCCCCTAACGCAGCAACATCAGTGTTGAAATGCCTTTTGACAGCAACTAGCTGAGCTAACTGCAGTGAAGACTTGAGGCGCACTTTTTCTGTCGTTGACCCCTAACCCTGAAAACTGGCCGAAAAAGGGGTTTTCTGTTACATGTCGCTACATTATTCCTAATCAAGTACTTTATTTCAAGAGCATTAAAATGGTACTACTAATCACGTTACTGTTGAACTTCAGGGAGACTGAATGTCGTTTAGTTTACTGAAAGCTGACGGAACCGACTTCTGTCGTAAATTGGGAGTGTGTCACTCAGAAGGCCAGTAGGTTTTTGTTGAATTAGGCCAAGTGATCATTCGCGGGAGACTAACTCAATGCCTTACCCATCCCTCACTGTTGTATAACCATATATATAGATATTTATATATATATATAAACCCTGTAAACTGTCCATGTACTGTAACCCCCCTGGTCAACTCTCATTCCTCAGCATGAAGAGGAGCAGCTCTGCTCTTCCAGCCGCTCCTCTTCTGTAAAAGTGCCTGTCGGTCTTGTTATCACGTCCTCAGGACCTCCTTTATCCCGTTTTTCTACGGTACCCGTGTGACACAACCTCCTGTAATAAACAATTTTCAGACAAACTTGTGATGAGAACGACACCGCAGGACCTTTTTAAAATATATCTTTTTTTTTTTTTATTGTTTGCGAAAGTAATCACATTTGCTTATCAGCACCACTCAAAGATGTTAACGCTTCACATGTTCACTGCTGTCAGAAGCCACCGAGAAACACCGCGTCTTTCGTGTAAACGTCTTGCCTCGGAAACTTGGCTCGATTAAGATATAGTTTGTCATTCGGGAGCTAATCTGACGCCACTCTTTCACTGTCGGCTGATGTTAAATTAGTTACCGGAAATCGGCCCGTTAGCGTGTCCACAGAGTCGGAACCTGCCTTCCGGCACAAAGAATTTGCTGCCGATAAAACGTAGTGCGAGTTTAAGACGTCGTGTCGTCGTAGCTCCACACAAAGCAAATAAGCGCGAGTCCTTGAATGTCAAACCTTTACGTTAATTTATCCCCTTAATTTTGTGGCTTACATTGCAAAGGCATCATCATGACACACGAGTACAAAAACACGGAACAGATTTCACGTTAAGATTTAAATTCCTTTAGAGTGAAACGGGAGAGACGATGGGAGAAACGCGACGTGGCCACATTTTGATTCAAATATTCCTCACTGATGCGTGTACTATGAACGGTACTGTGCGTCTGAAAAGGGAAACAGGAAGTGCTGCTGCGAGTTTTCAATCTGCTGGAGACCAAAAAAAAAAAAAAAGGAAACTCACGGTGAAGCCGACACACATGACGGTTCAGCAGAATGTTACCTGTTAACAGTGCAGGCTGAGATGGGATGCGAGCTGCTGCGCCCTCTTCCTTCAAAAATTTCTCTCTTTGCACTGCGCGATTAAATTTGCAAACTTAAAACGGCTCAAGATTCTTTGAAACAGAAGATCGTCGCTTTCATTTTGGTTTTGAGAGGAGCCGTCCCTTTAAATCCTTCCGCAAGCCATCCTGGCAATTAAAGCGTGGCTTTCTGCCAAAAAAAAGGAAAAAGAAATGAAAATAAAATAAAAATAAATACAGATACTCCAGCTGTATACTTGCTATAGATTAAAATGTAGCTTTTCTTTAAAACTCCCATTCTCCGGGGCTCACTCATGAGACCGGGCGTCCGTCTCGTCTCCTCCCAGTGACAATTTGCCGAGTTCAGTGTTGGGACGTGACACTAGTGTCGTCTTCCAGTCCAGTTTTATTTACAGTGCGAACGGCGGTGGGAAATGGCGGCGGGGGTCTATCTGAAGAGGCGGTACATGCGGGGCAGACGTCCGTCCTTGCTGGAGAGGGCGGCCTGGATGTGCTCGTAGGACGGCAGCTCTGTCAGATCCCCCAGAGCCGCCACTGCCGGCTTGCTGCGCAGCATCTTGGTGGTCACCCTCTTGATGTCGCTGGACGTCACGTTGCCTGAAATGCAAATTTTTACAGGGGCGACACCACATGAAATATCTGCCATGTCTGCTTTTTGGAAAGTAAAATGGCTACTTTATGGAAAAGTCCTTTTCTGTGCACGTCCGTCAATGGCTGACGGCGAGGAAAACTCGTTCAAAAGCCCACCAAACGCGTGGTACTCACTTATTAGTGTGCACAGCTCGTGGGGCAGCTTTCTCTTTCCTGTGGAAAGAACCTGGCGCCCGACGTCCTCGAAAATAACCGGCCGCGACTCCAGGTTCATCATCAGCATGGACTTGAGCTGGGTCTTGGCCCGCTCCAGCTCCATCTGCACGTGCAGAAATAATAAAAAAAAAGAGGACATCCTGACTTTGTGCCCTGTAAGAACGGCGCGGTGAGGTCACGGGGTCCTTGTAGTGATCGTTACCTCTCCAGTGTTTCCTGCCATCTGAATGAACTCTCTGGTGATTATCTCCACCATTTCCCGCACCTGGGTGAGAGTGGGTAGCATGAAAAACTGCGTATAATATGAGCATATTAATGTCATATAAAGCGCCAATTTGTATGAAAACCAAATACAAATGCAGAAGAAAAGGCTGCCGATTACAACAAGCACTTGCAGTACAATCTCAGTCCTTCAGACAAGATTTAAACTTTCCTCTGCAAAGCTGGGATTTGTTGAAATGGCCGTTTAGATGGCAAAAGTGCAATTAAGCATTTGATGCCGTTTCCATCAGCCTTGACCGACCTGTCTGGGGTCTGCGCTGGCGTGGATGCACAGCAGACCGCTGTCCTCGTAGCTGTGGTGGTAGGAAGTGGCGTTGTACATCCAATGGTGTCTGCAACACGCGCGAGGAAATGTGAGAAAATGTGCCGCGCTGATCTTGTCGAGCGGGCGTCTCATTCGTGACATTGTCGAGCTGCGTGACATCGCGCCGGCGCCCACCTGTTGAGCACGTTCAGGTAGAGGCGGGTGAACATGCCTTTCCCGGGCCCTCCGGCGGAGAAGGAGCCTCCGCCGCCCATCATCATGTTGAGCACGGCGAACGGGATGAAGTCGTCCTCCTGCGGCAGAGTTACGGAAGGTTTGGTTCTCGTTGCATGAAAATGTCAAGGCAGCAGCAGCAGCGACGGAGCACCCACCAGGAAGGAGCAGCTCTCCAGGCCGATCATGATGTGGGCCAGTTCTGGGATGGGGGTGGGGCCCAGGCTCACGTCCGACATGTCCTTCTCAATCTGAGTTGAATGCAAGCATGCAAAAGAGTTTAACAATAACTTGTGACTTGTAGCTTTCTAAAGCATATTTCTTTGGTTATTGACAGCTTTCTGAAACTTTAGATCAGGGGTCCCCAAACTTTCTCCTGTGAGGGCCACATAGCTTTTCCCTTCTCTGATGGGGGATCGGGGTCAGTTTGTAACAGAAAAAGTGTGACGATCGCAGGGGTGCCTGAACATAAAAATGTATTGTTTTCCAGAAAGCCACACATAACCAAATAACCCTTTCCAGGTTCTTCACAGAAAAAAGTCAGGAAATAAATGATACCACCATTAATGAAATAAATAATAACCAAAAAACCCTCTCTGGGTTTTTCACAGAAAAAAATAAATAATACCACTATTTATTTATAAAATAATTTACCCCCTTAGAAGTGGGTGGTCCTATATTTTTATCACGCACTGTATATGAAAACAAAATCAAAATGAGTCTCTGGTATTGTTTGGTATTGGTCCGGGCCAAATGTGGAGGCGGGCCATATCCGGCCCGCAGGCCGTAGTTTGGGCATCACTGCTTTAGAGGGATAAAATGAATTTTTTCCTGATATTTAAAAGTGATTTTTGTCAATCCTGGTTGCTAACAATTCAAGATATTTTTGCACCTGGCCACTGGAATTCTTTTACTTTTTAAAAAAAAAACTTTTGTGCCAGTAAAAAACACATTTTTCTTCAGAAAAAAAAGCATGTGAATGCTGAAGTGCTGAACTGGACTTCTGAAGCGACGTGAAAAAGGTAGAAGACAGCTCAAGTTAAGCAGAGAAAGTATAAGAATTAATTCATATTAACTGATTGGGATTTGAATTAAGTAAATCATTTTTGAGGAGCTGAATTGCCATGATGATGTCATACGGACATGGCGGCGTTATTATAAAGTCATATGTTACAAATTACGCAGAAGCTTAAAATTTTAAAAAAGTTTAGATATGTAAGTTTGAATGGAAGATAAATGTTCCTTTAAAAATTAAACATTTTGATAGTCGAAATGTTTCTGTAGGTTCAAGAATGAAGAATAAGAAGAAGGGTTCTTCACATTCACATTCAATTATGTGCTGTTTCCTTAGCTTTTTTTTTTTCCAAATTACACTTTAGGACCGTACCAGGTTTAAAAAAAAAAAGTGACATCACCTTAACAATGCCTCCGGTGTACTGAGCTACCGAGAGGTCCACGTTGGCCGCCGAGCTCAGTCCCCACACCGGCTTCGCGTCCAGCAGGTACCTGCGGGCGCAGTCCACCAGCTGCTCGTGCTCGATGCCGACGCCGGCCAGCACCATCCGCTCGGGGCAGTAGTAGCTGCGCAGGTAGCTGTGCAGCACCTTCTTGTCAATCTTGTCCACGTTGTTCACGGGGCAAAAGCGGGGCAGCCCAACCGTGTTGCCTCGATATGCAGCCTGGAAACCAACCAGTAACACCCCAAAACAAAAACAAAAAACAAAAAAAAAAGTTATTTGTACTCTAGCACAAACACAAGAGAGCCTAATAAGCCCAATAAGCTGGACCGAGAAAGGTCATAAACAAGTCGATGCCACATCTGTGAACTCTCTTCTTAAAACTCATTTTTACCGCACGGCCTTTCTCAACTGCTGACATTTGTTGCGTTTCATTACTGTACATTGTTATCGTTCTGCTCTGGATATTTATTTGTACTCTGTTCAACTGTAAAGCACTTTGTAACTTGGCTTTGAAAGGTGCTCCATAAATAAAGTTATTATTATTATTACTAACAGCGAGTTGGCGCCGACACCGCCGTCACGAGCGACCCGACTCACCGCGTGGATCATCTCGGTGAGTAGAGGCTCAGGGTCCGGCCTCATGTTCAGGTCCTCCAGCTCGAAACGCACCGCCATCCTCGTCATCTCGATCTCCTCATCTGCAGGGAAAGAAACGCGGTTGAGGCCAGAGAAGCGGGTGGTGGTGGGGGGTTGGGGGGTCGCCGGCGGAGACGGTCATCTTGGAATGAGACGCCCCCCGGAAAGCAAAAAGCCAGTCTCACCCAGCAGGCGAGGCTGGAGGACGGCATCGGAGAGGAGGCTGACCACGGTGTCGAGACCCTTCACCTCGGCGGACACCGCGTACATGGTGGTATCCCTGCACAGGGACACGCTCATGACACAGCGGGCATAGCACATCCTTCTGCTCAGGCTCCCGGACGGACGGAACTAAGGCCGCGCGCACATTGGGAAGGCAGAAACGCACGAGGCTTCTACGTGCTCTAACGCTGAGACGGACATGATGCTGCAAGGACTCCCATACCGTGATGTCTGGCAGTCACAGATGCCTCCATGTTTCTCCAGCGTGAGGAGGATTTCATCTTTGCTTCCGTACTGAGCGGTTGACTAGAAAGACAAAGCATATCGTCAGCCTCAGTTCAAAGTGCCTGGTGAAATCCCCCGTTTTTGAATTTTGATTAGACTTTAATTTTCCAATTTGACGTAGCAGCTGCATGACATGACTAACTGGCATTTTCATTTGATTTTCATTGGTACCACATGATGATGATGATTATTATAGTGTAATCACTCAAATGTCTGATGTCCAAATCAATGACTCTGAGAATGTTGGTAAAATTAAAGAAAAAAGGGGGCTTTTATGCATATGAATAATTTGGTGTATTTGAGAGTGGGACAAGCATTTAAAGTTAAAAAAAAAAAATTCTTGCTTAAAATGTCAAACATTCACTCGTACTTCCATCCTGATTATTTGCCGTGTGTCTGTTTTGCAACATTAAAATTGAATGCGTTTGAATCTCAGCCTGCAAGAAAAAAAAAGAAGAAATGTCCTCTTGGGATCCTGGAAATAGTGTTGTTATTTTTTTTTTCATGTTTACACATGGGCACACTTTCCTGACATTTTTGCACAATTTAACCATTTAATCAAAAAATACAAATTTAGAAGATTGCTGAAGCAAAAGCAGTGGCAATAATGTTCAGCCACAGGCAGCACGAATCTGCCCACGGTCTCCAAGAGCAACCACTGCGGACGCGCTGGAGCGCTGAGCAGCCCTGCTGCCGCTCTGGACGTGAGCCAAGAAGCCAGCCCGACATTAGTGAATAAATGATCTCATCATGGTTTGCTCGATCACGATAAAAGTACTTACAGAAAACGCCAGTTTCTCTAAGAAGTGCGCTATTCCACTTGGATACTTTGTTTCGTGCCTTGATCCAGAATTTACTAAAACTAAAAAGACAAACGCACATATTAAAGCAGTTCATTGTCACGCCGAGGGCAAGCGGAGGCGGCTGTGATTCGCATATCGCTCTTCGCACTTACTTCCGACTGTGCAGAACTGGCCGAACTTATTTTGCGAGGCGACTTTGAGGCCATTTTCTAAAGTGGTAATCTTGGTTTCGTACTTTTCTTGGCCATCCACGGACGCAAACACTGGCTTGGGGATGCCGGGCAGCGGCGACGACAGGGAGATATTTGGATAAGCACCGCCACTGCTGTACTTTCTGTAAGCCGCTATCCCAAACCTTAAAGAAGAAGAAAATACTCTTTCATTACACTCAGCATCTTTATACGGCTTCACCATCAGCTTTTCCAAATTCATTTGGCCAAAAAAATAAATAAATAAATAAAAAAGTTTAATTACAATGTCTTCAAGGTTTTTCGCTGTTGAGTTGAGGTGGAAAAAAATGATGCTACTAGATGACAATAACTACACATTGAATATGTAGAATATGTTGCAGTAACCAGCATCTTACCGCTGAGGCCATGAAGCTTATCCTTTTTTTTTAAACAATAAATACATATCAGTAAGTTAATAATAGTGTATGTTCTTGCTCAGTTGTAATTC
>CAAKHG010042797.1:0-10633 GCA_901007715.1 Dactylopterus volitans | reverse complement strand
ACCCGTTCTTCGCCCCCGACCACGAGTTTCGCCTGCGCGTTTCTGGACTGCTTCCCTGGTGCCGACCCCCTCGCCTGTTCCCGGACTCCCCGCTGCCTGATCCCCGTCGGCGCCTCTGCCTCCTCGGACTGCTTCCCCGGCTTGGATCCCTCTGCCTGCCCCCGGTTCCTCAACTGCCTGTTCCCTGTCGGCGCCTCAGCATCCTCGGCTGCGCTCGCCGGTTGCGGTCCCCGCTTCCGGACCTCCGCTCAGACCGTAAGACTGACTCTGCCTCCTGTCTGCCTGCTTTTCCAGAACTTTTCGTGTGGGCGAGTTTCCGCCCCGTCCGCTTGCTCGGCGGCCCGGTCCGGCGCCGAGCTCCGTATCCCCAGAGACTTCATCGAGTTTGCGCATCTGCTGACTACCGCGAGCCCCGAGCTCCCTCTACTGTCCGGACGTCGGTACTGCAGTATTCCGATTAAAGCTTCATATAAACCCTCTCTGCTTGTCTGTGTTCTGCGTTTGGGTCCTACCGCCAACCGTTACAGTGTCACCCACACGCACACATGCATGCGCACACGCCCACACCACAACTCATATACTCACACACACATCGCATGTATCCAAATAGGCAGCACATACACATTAGTTATGTACACACATACAAACTTCTGCATGGTTCGCACTTAACAAGGTAGGTGAAGCATGGCCACACTAAGATTTGTCACTTGGAATGAAAGAGGAGTTGGTTCAAATGAAAAAAGACTTAAAGTTTTGAATTATCTGAATAACCTCAGGGCAGATGTAGTCTTACTACAGGAGAACCACATCTCAAAGCCAGCAGAGCAGAAGCTTAGCTCCCCACAGTTCCCTCACACATACAGTACTTAGCTAGCTACAATACCAAACAGAGAGGTGTTGTAATTTTGATGAGTGACAAAATAAATTGTGCATTCAATAGCGCTACTACAGACCCAGAATTTAGGTTTACGACAACTAACAGATCAATACATAATACAAACCTACATATTGCCAATATATATGGACGGAACATTGATGATGGCTCCTTCTTTCAAACTTTCTTTACTTCACTCTCAGGGCACTCCCACACAGCACTTATCATAGGAGGGGACTTCAATTTCATATGTAATCCAGACATAAATAGGCTCAGCACCGAAGGTAGGTAGTTAGCATAGCTGGCAACCAACAGACAAACTCAAACAGTACATGAGTGATTTTGGTCTCTGCGATACTTGCTGTTCCCACTACCCAAGCTCTAGAGAATACACCTACTTCTCACCAGTCCACAAATCTTACTCACGTATAAACTGCTTTTTAACCAGCAGCAAAATCACGCCTAACATCACTGATACCCGGATTCATCCCATCACTATCAGCGATCACGCACCAGTCAATTTCTGACAATAAAAACAAGCAAACCACCAATCAGACACTGGAGATTTAATGTATCATTGCTTAAGGATCCAGATTTAATTCAATATTTTGAACAAGAGTGGAAATAAATGACTTGCATTTACTAAAAGATCCAGTTCCAGCTGCAGAGACTTCGCTTGGTGATGTTTGAACAGAGTAACAAATCTAGCAGATTCTTAACTAATCAACTGAAATTGAATGAAGAGAAAACCACCATTTCCTCAGTTAAGGATTCAGCTGGGAAAACAACTCATATCCCAGACTGTGACCATGGATTCCCCCATCTCAATGGCTGAGCTCTATGAAGCCCTCCAACATATGCCTAATAACAAAGCCCCGGGAACAGATTGTTTTCCAGCTGAACTCGACAAAGAATTCTGGCCTGTACTTGCACCTATATTCTACAGAATGGTAATGCAATTTAAGGGAAATGGTACACTCCCCCCTAACATGAACTCTGCGAACATCAGTCACCTCCTTAAACCAAAGAAAGACCCCACACTTACAACCAATATCCAATATCACTTATTAAGGGCCCCCCAAGGTTGTGTGCTGAGCCCCCTCCTCTTCACTCTGCTGACCCATGACTGCACACCTACATCCAGGTCCAACCTCGTGGTGCAAGGACAACAATCTCCACCTGAAGTTCCTGGGTGTACACATCTCCCAAGACCTGTCCTGGAACACCAACACCACATCTGTGGCCAAAAAAGCCCAACAGTGACTCTACTTTCTGCAGAAACTGAGAAGAGGAAGAGCCCATTATGTGCTCCTTTTACAGGGGCACCATCGAAAGCATCCTGTCCAGCTGCATCACCATTTCCTGCCGCAGGACCCTGCAGCGCACTGTTACAGCATCTGGAAGGATCACTGGTGTCCCTCCACCCTCACTGATGGACATTTACCGCACCCGCCTCATCCGCAAAGCCACCAAGATCGCAGGTGACCCCACCCACCCAGCTCACAGACTCTTCAGCCTGCTGCCGTCCGGGAGGAGACCGCAGAGTCTCCGAGCCGAAACCAGCAGGCTCACAGACAGTTTTTTCCACCAGGCTGTCAGGATGCTCAACCCCCTCCCTGCTCTGCCCCCACTGGCCCCCTCAATCCCCACCACTGACTCTGGGTCGCAGCCTCTGCCCACTAATGCACACACCAACCTCAGGACTCTTTTTGCACTCTTCACTTTACCCCCTGCCATTTGCACTATTGCATCCACATCAGGACTGTTTGCACTGTGTATTCCTTTTCTTCTGTTTTTACTGTTTATATTGTTTATGCTGTTTGTTCTGTTATATTGTTATTTATATTGTTATAGTATTTCAGGTAGTCTTTGATTTAGCCCAGTTTTGTAACTTTATTCCTATGACCCTGCACTGTGCACCAGAGAGGACTGAAATTCCATCTATGCTGTACATCGGGCATGTATAGCATATTTGACAATAAAGTTGACTTTGACTTTGACTAATGCTGATTGAAAAATAATTTGCAAATCCATAGCCAGGAGATAACAAAAGATCACCCTTAAATTATACACCCAGACCACAAAGAGTTTTTAAGGGCAGACACTCCACCAATAACACTCGCAGGCCACTCTAATGGACTACTCCAACATTTTAGAAATTTAGAAACCAATTTACAATTTAGAAACCACAATTATCAATACAGATGAAGAAAAAGCATTTTATAGGGTTAATTGGAAATTTCTGCTTGCTACACTTAATAAATTTGGATTTGGAAAGACTTTATATGAAGCCCCATTATAAAGCGCCACATCTTTTTCAAAAGTACAAATATAAGCAATTCACTGACAGCCTGGTGAGAATTTCTTACAATAAGCAGGTCTTCCCATGCAGACTCATGTGAACATGGAACAATTCTGACATCCTGCAAAACCAAAAACTGCTAAATTACCAATTACAGCATGATAAGGGGATAAAACACCTTGAACACATCATCCAGGGTGGCAAGTTTGCACTTTTTCATGCACTGGTGGGATTATATGGAGCTACTAGCAAGAACTTTCTTGAATACTTACAAATCACAGCCATAATCAAAAAGAGATTCACCCTCAGTCACTTAGAACATGAGCTACCTCAGACAGTCAAAGATTTCTTAGACCTTCCGTTGAAGAAAATGCTATCCAAAACCAGTGCATTACTCACGAAAACAGATTGTACTATCTCTCTCCCGACAACCAAGTGGGAGACTGAGCTATCCATTCGCCCAGACAAAAAATTATCGCGAGAAATCTATATTAATACCTTCAGAATGACCAAAAGTCCCAATCAACAACTCATACAATACAAAATCCTGCACAGAACTCATTACACAGGACAAAGGCTGTTCAGAATGGGTGTGGCGGAGTCTGCTTGCACTGTCATAGTAACACAGTAGATCATTATTTGCATGCTGTGTGGTTATGTGCACCCATCAATCAATTTTGGCAAAGGATATGTGAAGACCTGTCAGGTTGTTGAGAATGTATCATCTCAGCTTCCCCCTCACTCTGCCTGTTAGGTGACCTCACTAACACCAATATGGACATAAGTCACACTTGACTCTCACTTCTTGAAGTATCGCCAAGTAAACTATTCACATGAACTCGAAATCATGAGGATGTCACAATATAGAAATTTCCTGGTAGACCATGTCTCCCTGGAGAGTATGTCTGCCACTTCAAAAAACAAATTGGTCAAATTTAGATTCATTTGGGCCCCAATAACCAATTCCCTTACTGAACGTTAGTGGGGGGTCGGGATCTGGCCACTAATCTCCCGTTTCAGTGGCGGGGGGTTCCAGGCTGTTGTGGGTGTCCTGCGCTGGGGGGCTGTGTGTCTCTTCTGTGGGGGCTGGGTGGGGGTGCGGTGGGCCTCTCCCTGCTGCTAGGTTGGGCCCTTGGGGGCGTGTGGGTTAGTGTGGGCCTCAGGCTTGGTCTGGGCTGCCTTTCGGGTGTGGTAGGGGCCTGTGCTGCCTCTGGGCTAGGTGCCCGTCGGCCCAGGGGGATGGGATGTTCCCTCGGTGGCGGGGGGCATGGTTGGGATGGCCCCGCTGACAGGAAGCTTAATGCAATCCGAAGGTGGTCCCCAGGATGTGTTGGTCCTGGCAGGGCTTATGAGCAATAGTGCTCTCCTTGGCGGGGGGCTTTCTTGGCGTGGGGGGCCTGTGCCCCTCTGGGTATGTGGGCGACGCGCTGCCAGTCGGTGCCCTGGCGATGCCTCCGGCCAGTTCGGCATAGCTCCCAGGCTGGGTATGCCTAATTTCCTCACCCTCTGGGGGGGCTGAGGCAAGCACAGGTGCCAGTTGGGGAGCTGGCACCCTGGGCTCTTCTCTGCCTTGGCACACACAGCCTTTCCCCGCTTCCTGTCCCATTACGCTGCACCACATACACTCCTACAGCCTTACAGGACAGTCGACGGGTGGTCAAGGTCAGATGGTGCTGCTGCTTCACTGTGGCATCACTCTCTCTCCGGCCCCGGTTGAATTGTTTGCTTGTGAGTTATTGGGGTTTTCTCTCTCTCCCGTTACATTGCCATATTGGTAGGGAATTGTAAGATGGTGGGGGGCTGTGTAGTACGAGTACCGGCGCTGTCACTACCTAGAGCTGCATAACAGAACCTGGGTTTGTTGAAGGTGACATGCTGTTTTTGCTGCGCTAGCAGAAGGAGCATGTGCTAGGAGTTTGGTGTGTGAGATTGCTGTCTAGCCTCTTGAAGGTGTTGTGGGACCAACTAGACGAAACACTGATGAAGGGAGGTTCCCACCTGATGACCCCAGAGACATGCTAGCTAGCACTGCTCCCTGGTCTGCTCAGATTGACTTACCATAGGCTCTCTTTACTGAGTGTAGATCCTGTATAAGAGCACAAGATTCTTCTGTTTGCTCTAAACGCATCTGCCACTCGGGGTTGATGATGCTCCAGTCTAACTCCAAATCTTTCCAGGTGACAAACATTCACAGCGGATGCACACACACCTGCACATTCAAGCACACGCACTAACACATGCAGACACAATAAGGCTGGAATACAAGATTTAGAATGCTGATAAGATATTGTTGTTGTTGTCGCTGTTTTTTTTTTTGTTTGCTTTTTTCTCCCCTTGTTGCTGTTGTTGCTGCTGCTGCTGCTCTGTCATCGCCTCCAGCCCCTTGTCTCCTGTCCCTGTACAAAAGGTTATGAGTTCATGTAAATCATGATTATCAATATATTGTACCTGCCTTGATGCCAACTCAATTGTTGCATATGACGTGTTTGCTGGTTTTGATATGTTCACTCATTTTAGCATGTTCGTTTATGAGCTTGCTGGTCTGCACTGATGAGGTCACATGAGTTTCACAAGATAGTATATTCCCTACGTGGCAAGCCACATTGAGGTTGGTTCCTAGGCCCGCATATAGAAGTTTCACTAGATAGTATATTCCTTCTACTGCAGAGGCGCTGAGGGGGAATGGCCCCACAGCGGCTGGTGCCTCGGCCCACACATAACTGTTTCAAGAGATATTACATTCCCTCCATGGCCGAGATGCTGAGGGGCGAATGGCTGCATGGCGGCTGGTGCAATGGCACACACAACACAGAAGATCTGACGCAGCAGCGTCAGGCTCTGAATCCATGCAGTTTTGGGGGTTGTGACAATTAGCTCATCGCTTCCCAATATCTCTATATGAATATAATTTGCGGGGAGCAATGAGGATGGAGCCCACCCCAAACTCTAACAATGTTCTGCTATAATAAACATTTCAAAAGTGAGTTGTCTGACTGAAATGTAGTGATGTCTGCGAGCTAGTTCAGCCAGTCAACTTGAGCTGCACCACTGCACGCATATGTCATACCTCACTCTCAATGGTACATTCCAAACTCCACCCTCTCAAATGCCCTTACTCTCCTGAGCAGATAAAGTCTGCACTGGCCTTTTGTGTAAAGTGCAGTTGTGTTGTGAGTCCAGTCCGGTTTATTGTTCAGGTGAACACCCAGGTACTTGTAAGGTGTCACCATCTCAATGTACATTCCATGGATGGTCACCGGTGTTGGGGGCAGGGTGTTCTTCTGCCGAAATCCACCACCAACAATTCTTTCGATTTCAACTGGTAACTGGGAATACACAACATAACACAACAAATACATGGCTAAGCGCACGACTGTTAATCTTTGGAAATGTGAATGCGTTCTAATTCATTCATGGTTGAGGTGATCGCTCTAAGTGAAGACTTGGTTTCGATTATGTTTTACATGGACATGGGGTCTTTGCAATATTCACCAACCTCTTATCAACCTGGCATCATACACAGATCAGCCATATCAATATGACCACTGACAAGTGAAGCCACAGGTGGTAATAATGTTATGGCTGATCAGTGTATTAAAACCACTTCTCTGCAACACTTCTTCAATAAATTCTCCCTACAGGAGGATTTTTATGTTGAATTTTTATTAAATCTGTTTGAGAGAGGTGTTGACATGTTTTATTGATTGTTTTGGGACTGTAATTTGTGATGCTGTTGAACTATACTGGGTCATACTGAGAGGTTCCTCACATTTTGGTCATTCAACGCATATGCTTTATGCTGACAAAATGTTAGGGTATTAGTTCGATAATTTAGTTAAATGTCATACTGTATTTTATACTGTTGTTAGCTCTTTGACGCCACTCAACATTACTGACGCTGCCCAGATAGCCTGATGGTGCCCAGATAGACAGATTTGCTGTGTGTAAACATGGAGTGGAGTGGGTGGTGGGAGGGAGACAAAACAAGAGCAGCAGCAGCAACAATAACCACCAAAACATGGGCAACAGAAAAGAAAAAACAAACAAGAAAAAAACAGCAGCATGTGTTTAATTTCAGCATACTAAATGTTATCTTCCAGCCTTTTTGTGTCTGCATGCGTGAGTGCGTGTGCATGCGTGTGCTTGCATGTGTGTGCGTCGACAACCTCTGCCGATTCCTGGCAACGGGCCCACCGGACACTGGAGAGGCCAGTGACAACAAAAGTCTGGGGGCTACCCCAAACTGCCTGTGGTGTAGGCATCGCCAGGACAGGTCCCGCCCATGGCCTGCGCCACATCCTCGGCCACCATCCCCTCCAGCGAAGGAACACTCCAACCCTCCGGGGCCTACGAGCCTCGAGCCCAGGGAAAGCACAGGCCCCCATCACACGAGGCCCCAGTCCCACTCACACCCAAGAGGCAGCCCAGCCAAAGCCTGAGGCCCACACCATTCTCTACCCCCCCAAGCACCCACCCCAGGCAGCATGGATGGAGAATGATGAGGGGTTGTGAGGCATTGGTAAGGTGTTGTAGTGTTGGGAAGCTTCTCCTAAAGTCCACTGTTGTCACCATCATCTTGAATGGGTTTAGCTCCTGGTGGTTCTGACTACATCAGTGGACCAGCTGTTCTACCTCCCATTTGTCGGAGACTCATCACCGTCCTGGATCAGACCAATGACAGTGGTGTTGTCCACAGACTTCAGGAGTTTCACAGAAGGGTCCTCTGAGGTGCAGTCATTGGTGAAAAGGGCGAAGAGCAACGGGGAGAGACGCACCACTGAGGGGCAGCAGTGCTGATGGTCCTGGTACTGGACGTGATGCCACCCAGCCTCACCTGCTGCTGGCGTTTAGTCAGGAAGCTGGTGATCCATCGATGGGTGGAGGCAGGCACTGTGAGCTGGATGAGCTTCTGCCTGAGGATTTCAGGGATGATGTGCTCAGAGCTCGGTGCCTCGCATGGGGCGCTGTGGTTGAGCTCACACTGTCGAGCAGTGTTGATATCATAGACCTCGCACACAGGCCTCATAAACATTGTGCTTTAACATTATTATTATTATTTGTTTTCAAAATTAGTAAAATTTTAATATTCAGATATTAATAATTACTATAAAAGAATAATAGGATTTAATTTGACATTGAATCCATCTCGGGGCACCGAATAACCAATGTAACAAATCAGGTTCAAGAAAGTTATTCTGTTAACACATGACTTGATTAATAATTAAGTAAATAACTATAATCAAATTACTTTTAACAGTATACTTAACAGTAGCACAGATGAAGGATTTGGGAGATCTGCAGACAAGAAGCTGGAGAATTTCACTTCGTACAGTATCAACCAGACAAGCAAGCTTCAAGAAGTTTATTGACCAACAGAGAGTGAAACAACAAACCTAAATCTAACCAAGCTACAAAAGTACTGTGTATTGTGTGTGTGTGTGTGTGTGTGTGTGTGTGTGTGCAGTGCATGTGTGTGTGTGTGTGTGTGTGTGTGTGTGTGTGTGTGTGTGTGTGTGTGCGCGCATTAAGTGGGAGGTGTGGTCTGGGACCATAGCAACAAAGCAAGCTGGCCCGAGGCTGACCAGTGTGATGCAGGATCAGGAGAACAAGGGTGTGACCCTTTGTTCACTGCTGAGTCACAAGATACCCAAATACCCAGTCTCAGGTAGCAAATGACAGACTAAACAACCAGCTCAAGTAATATTGAATTGGATCAATACACATTGGCAGAGTTGATAACTTCTATGTTTAGTCAAATGCAGATGAGGTAAGCTGACTCGGCCCAGTACGGAAGGTTGAAGCAGCAGCAGCAGCAGGTGAGCAGCTGCTGGAGAGCTGAGAGCTTCAGAGCTGATAAGTCAAAAGAAGAAGAGCAAGAGCGAAGAGAGCATGGGGAGGAGAAGGGTGTTTCTCCTTTATATACAGCCTCGTGACCTCAGGGGTCCTGACCATACAGTAGCCAATGGAAACTGAATTTGGGGTTTTCACACCCAAGTGTGAAAGTTATTAGGAATGCTGGGAGACTGGATTCAGTGGCTCTCCTGTGTGTGGAGAGCAAAGGAAGTTATGCAGTCTTGTCCTCCATTCTGTATGGACGAGGGCACAACAATGGTGTTTGAACACCGAGCTGAAGTCCACTAAAAGGATCCTGATGTCCTCGGGGAGTCGAGGTGGTGAAGGATGTAGCGCAGCTCCTTGTTGACTGCATCATCTGTTGACCTGTTTGCTGGATAGGCAAACTACAGGGGGCCTAGCAGGGGGCCTGTGATGTCCTTCAGGTGGTTCAACGCCAGTCTCTCAAAGGATTATGGGGGCTTCATGTGCAGCCTTTGTGTTGGTGAGAGGTGTGAATAAGTCCTTTTAGTTGAGGTCATCAGCCACTCTGGGGTTTTCCATGATTTATTATTATAAAAATGGTAAGTTACATGGCTGGGCCCTGCAGCTGCCAGACAGATTTGCTCTGCAAAGGAGGAGTCTGAGCTACTCCTCCTGTTGTATTATCTGCATTCCTTTATTGTTATGAAAAGAAAAAAAGTAGCGGATTCCGGGCAGGACCTAGTGGGGTCGTGGAAGGGGGGAAGGGAGGGAGACAACAAAAACAACAACAGAAACAACAAAGACAACAACAACAGCAGTAATCAGAGCCGTGGGCAGGAGCAGGGAGCAGCATGTGTGCAGGGTGCCGGTCATCTATAGTGTGTCTCTGATAGTCCAGCCTTTATTGTGTGTGTGTGTGTGTGTGTGTGTGTGTGTGTGTGTGTGTGTGTGTGTGTGTGTGTGTGTGTGTGTGTGTGTGTGTGTGTATGTGTGTGTATATGTGTGTGTTTGTGTGAGTGAGTGCGTGCGTGCGTGCGTGCGTGCATGAGTGTGTGTGCGAGCGAGCAAACAAGTGAGTGAGTGGGGGGTGGGGGTGTGTGTGTCAGGTGTGTGTTTGTCATTGGGAAAGATTTGGAGTTGAAGTGAGGGGGGCACAGCCGCACCACAGCTGCCCCCGATCGGCAGCCAGGCAAAGACCCCGGCAGCCAGAGCACCCTGCAGCCCCCACAGAGGAGGTAGAACTCAAGGCCCCAGACCCAGAGGTCACCATGCGGTCCCCCCCCCCCCAAGGAGAGCCAGCAGAGGGCCACCGAGGGCCCCCCACCCCTGGCCAGAGACAGGCACACAGCAGGACAGGAGGGAGCAGAATCCCAGCCCGGCCGGCGTTCCACACTCCCAATTGCTCACAAATGATACACTGGGTAAATACTGGCCTGTTCACCTGTCACTTGAGGGTCAAAAGAACTAACTTCATCATTAAACAGCATTTTTGTTGGCCCAACTTGGACAAGGAGGTGGGGGAATTTGTTGGAACTTGCCCTGTCTGTGCCTCTTCTAAAGAATCTCAATCCAGGTCTGCTAGACTCCCGCCTGTGCCTCATCTCCCTGTATTTTATAACCAGGCTCCCCTCCTCTGAAGG
>CAAKHG010042792.1:0-14287 GCA_901007715.1 Dactylopterus volitans | reverse complement strand
TCAGCCGAGCGCCGCACCCAAGGGTTACTGTTACTGGGAGAGGATGGATGGATGATGGGTGGATGGATGATGGGTGGATGGATGGATGGATGATGGGTGGATGGATGATGGGTGGATGGATGATGGGTGGGTGGATGGATGGATGATGGATGATGGGTGGATGGATGGATGATGGGTGGATGGATGGATGGATGATGGGTGGATGGATGGATGATGGGTGGATGGATGGATGATAGATGGATGATGGATGGATGGATGGAGGAAGGATGGATGGATGAAGGATGGATGAATGATGGGTGGATGGATGGATGGATGGATGGATGGATGGATGGATGGATGGATGATGGGTGGGTGGATGGATGGATGATGCACGGATGGATGGATGGATGATGCACGGATGGATGGATGGATGGATGGATGATGGGTGGATGGATGGGGTGGATGGATGGATGATGGGTGGATGGATGGATGGATGGATGGATGATGGGTGGATGGATGGATGGATGGATGATGCACGGATGGGAGAGAGGGGCCTTCTTTCAGTTCTTGTTTTGGGGGGAAATCTTCCGTAAATTGCTTTGAACTAATTCTCATACCTGTGCAGGTAAACGTGAAAACAGCTTAGCTTAGCTTAACTTAGCTTAGCTTAGTTTAGCGTGGCCGTCAGAAGCAGCTAACATGCCAGCTTGTGGAGTTCATCCTGATCAATTATGGATTATTGATGAGAAACCCGGCAGGTTGTCAGCATGAGGTCGATAGTCCACAACAGAACTTTCCCAGGTGGAGAAACGGTCCGGAGCATCGGACGGCGCCGGGCTAGCGGTTCCCTGAGTTTTGTGTTGAGTCAAGTCGGTCTAGTCAGTTTTATTTATTTTGCGCCAAAATCACAACAAAATCTATTTCTTTCCAGGTAGTGCAGGTGAAGACCGTACTCTTTAATGCTAAGCTAAGCTAGCAGACTGTAAAGACACCCGCGAGCTAAATATCGAAATATCTCATCTTTGCAACAGCTCTCAAAGCGCTGCGGCCGTTTAAGTTACTTTAGCCCTCTTATTATTTTGTGATTTTACTTTTCAGTACAACATCTTTTGTGTTTACAGCCAGCTAGCTTAGCTTAGCACAAAACCTAGGGAAATCACTGGCCCAATTGTTAGCTAAGCTAATTGTGCTGGTGTTCATCTGCACATGTAGAAGAATTAAAGTCTAAGCGCAATATATTTTGGAGAAGGCGATCGCATCGGGGCAGCTTTCGAGGGTCGGGAAGTTGTGATGTCATGAGCTGGTTTTTGTTGGCTGAGGGGGCAAAATAAACCGTGATATTTCATGAGTGGTTTACGTTGGTAGGGAGCCCAGATCCTCCAGCTCCTCCAGCTCCTCCAGCTCCTCCAAAACCTCCAGCTCCTCCAGCTTCAAGCTTTCCAGACCACTTTCTTCCACATGCAGCTGTGAAACATTGTATCAGTGGAAGATCCAGTTACACCCAGCAGATACTGTACGTCTCTCGCCGGCTGCACGGTCAAAAATGGGGCAAAGGCTCGTTGGCAAAGGCGCGCAGGTCTGGGCCGCGTGTCGCCGCCAGAGGTTCAGGACTGGATTATTACTCTCTCAAAGAGCCCAAAGAGTAATAATCGGAGTAATTAAGTCAATAAATATCTGCGTCTGCTGATCAAAGCGCGCCCTCGCCGCGCCGCAAATGACTTCAAAATTAAATTCCTGCTGTGTTTTGACTACATGTACTGCGAGGTGCTAACAAAAATAGCGCCGATTAAGCATCAGTTCTTTCGCCGGGGCCAGCTGGTAACAGCGCCGCGGCCGCGGCGCTCGCTGCTGAGAGATCACCCAATATAACCCGCAGCCACGTAGCCCGCTGTTGACTGAGCAGCCACCTTCACAAACACCAGCGTAGAGAATCTGTTCCAGACGGGATGTTTTCCCCTGGTTGTTGTCTAGATACAAGTCCGCCTGTTGTTTGGCGGCGGCGGCCAAGGAATCTCGGGACCAAACCTCGGTCACGGGAAGGAAACGAAACCGTAAAGCGCAAAGAGAAGCCGGCTAATGGCCCGCGACGTGCAGAATAGCGCCGCTGCAGCTGCGATGGAGGGTTCCTAGATGTCATAGGAAGCCCGGTGCCCCATCAGCCCCATCAGGCGGGGAGCCTGTAAAGAGCTTCAAACAATCCTAACAAACATCATGTCGGTAGTTCATACACAATTAAACGGCCCCTTTTTTCCCGTAACACTCTTTGGAGTGTGGGAAAAAGCTGTGGGATTGAGAGTGTGTGTGTGTGTGTGTGTGTGTGTGTGTGTGTGTGTGTGTGTGTGTGTGTGTGTGTGTGTGTGTGTGTGTGTGTGTGTGTGTGTGTGTGTGTGTGTATGTTTTGTGGGGGCGGAGGGGGGTCTGTCTTCAGGAATAAGTCGCTTAGCTGGTGTATCTATTTTTGACATGCTACATTCCTTCGCCCTGCACATATTCTCACCCATCTATAAGACATTTACAGCCATCTTTGATGCTCAGGCCGTGTAAGAGCGCACACAGACGGGCCTGTGGTCTCACACACACACCCACACACACACATTTCTCAGGTTCAGATGTCAGCTGAGGGAGAGAGAGAGAGAGACAGGCAAACATGAAAAATCCAGCGGCACCTAAAGGCTCCTCATGACAGCAGGTAACAAAAACTATCACCTGAGACTCAGGATCCAGCGGCCGGAGCCGCGGCCAGCAAACGTCTGCAGGTATGTTGTGTTTTCAAGCAGATGATCCCAATTTTATTTATGTTTATCTAACTTTATTTTCTTTTTTTTTTACCTCCCACTAAATTTTGATATCAAATCCTAAAACTCAACATTCCGGGAAGTGCGCTGACGTGCTTTCTTGCTCAGAATTGCGTGAAAAGATCTTACAAAACCTTCCCGATGACGAGTTTCTGGCTTAACTTGGATCAACCATGACATTAAAACCACGGGATGTTTATCACAGAGTATGATGCAACACCCCTGCAATAAACCTTAGGCTGAATTTCGATTGAATCTCTTTGAATGAACGTTATTGGGACCTTAATTTGTGATGCAGCTGAACTGAACTGGGTCCCACTGAGAGGGGTCCCTAATATTTTGGTCACCCCACTCACCTGCTTTAGTGTAGGGGGACGTCACTGCGGGGTTGGCGTTATACATTCTACGGTAAACATGCAGCAGTTTCAGTGTCACGCTCGATTGGTGCATATGTGGACGCCATCCAGGCTCCTCCTCTGTCATATTTATCGTGGCCACTAGAGGGCATCGGGATGCGCAGTCAACTGTCCAGTGTGCAAGCACAGATTTGGCTCTCCGGATGTGGATTTTAAGTGATTCTTTGCGTTTCTCGGCGGTCGGCGTCTGCTGTCTGGCTGGATCAGACCGAGGCCAGGTCGGCCCCGCTGGGACCCGGCGTTCGGGCCCCGAGGCTGGGACCGGCCCGGGCCGGGCGGGGCCCGTGGGACCTGTGTCTCCCTGACAGATAGCATGCCTGTGCTGGACCGCTCCAAGTCCTCCCCGTGTCTGACAGTCTCATAAGTGGTTCTGCTGATGGTTCCGAGGAAATCTTAAATTTGGGGCCGGAAGGCGCCGCCCGCTTACATTCCCATGCATCTCCCGCTGCGATCACGAGCTCCAAAAACATGCACATGCCTCTGTCAAAACACTGATGCAAGAGTGTGGACATTATCACTTGGTGAAAGAAAAGCTTGGGTCATGTTACCTAATTGGACGGTTTAAGGCCTGATCCTGGCACGCGGCAGCAGCTTTTGTGCTGCCGGGGACTCGCAGAGGAAGGCTGCAACTTGTGGAAACTGCGTCCAGAGTGCAGTGGTGACACCTGGTGAACTGTACCATTCATCGTTGAAGAATATGCAAATTGTTATGCTGGATTATTTTTATGTCAGCCTTCTTTCCTTGATCCCATTAAAGCCCGCTGGAGTAGCCACCTGCCAGGAGACCATGAAACAAAGTACAATAACACAAGTGATGCCATTGTTGCTCTCCTGATTCCTCTTTCATGATCTAAATAAACTCGGTTGTAACAGAAACCGTAATCTCACCGTGGATTTATTTAGCATCACAATATGTTGATTATGCTTGGGTGGGAAAAGTAAAACAGATTTTTTACATCTTCCATGTGTTTTCCATTGCAGCAGTGATGAAACCACGCACGGTTTTCTCCTGATATGCATCCGCAGCGTCCGTCAGTCCGTCCTGAAGGACGACTGTCGCTCATCCGCCGACGCCACAGACAGTCGGGCTCGAGGCGAAGAGAAAAACGGGGAGTTCTGAGGCCGATTCTGGTCTCACGTTCTGCTCTTCTCCGCTTGTTTGTGCAAGCGCATCTGGCCTGGATGATGACAGAAATCTGGATATCAAACCTGCACCGAGTCCACCAAGAGTTCAGGAGGCTGGGAGCTTCAACGCAGGAGTTTAAGCGGTTGTTTTCGAGCATCTCGCGGTGGACTTGTGAGTAACTTGATATCACAAAGGAAACCTGAGATGTTGGGTGTCAGGCCCCCTGTGTATTTTTGTGTTTTCCGATATGTTAATGACATTGAATGAGTAATAATGAGTCTGTCATGCGCAGGCCCCGGTCCAGGCTGTATTTGTGATGACATCAGTATTTTTCTTGGATCCGGCTTATCAGCGGAGCTCGAGCTTTCTTGTGCTCTGTTTTCCATGAAAGTGATGGATTTCAAGTTAAGATGAAGCTGAGTCTCTGTGGATTGCTGGTAGTCCCTTTTTGGCCCCTCGTCTTCGTCATCTCTGCAGTAGACTTTGTGTTTCCCAGGTTTTCCCAAGTGCAGTCGCTGGGACTGGTCAGAGACCCTCATACTTTATTGAATATTTCCCAAATAGTGGGCCAGAACCGATTTGTGTTTTTGCTGTAGTGATGTTGTTCTCTTGGTTGGATGGTTGGTTCATGTGCCACGTTGGTCCCAACTCAAATGTCTCACCTGCTGTGGATCAACTCCTGACCATGTCTGGACATTCATGGTTCTCATGAGATGAACCCTCGAGCCTTTTCTCTGATGCCGCAGTCTAAAGTCTCTATATTTCAGGAAGACTCTGCACCAAATGTGATACAACAGTTCATGGTTCTCAGAGGATGAACCCCAATGACTTTAGGCTAACCCTAGCTACAGATTTCATTCTCATCATGATCTTCAAGTTTCCAAATTTAAGGAAGAATGTTTTCGCCAAATTTGGTTTGGACATTAGTGATTCCCAGACACTGATTCCTTATGACCCATCAACCTAAAAGTTCTTGCAGTGCCACCATGTGGTTAACATTGGTGGTTCTGTGACTGAATAACTTGCCTGATAGTTTACAATTAAATATAGTGCAAAGGAACCTGGGAACCTGGTCAGTAATCTCCTCCATCACCACCATCAGGTCAAACACTTAATATTGTAAAATACTTTGCTACACTGGCAACCAAATACTTACAAAACTAATGAGATTCCAAACACGCTCAGCTGCACCTTCTGGTGCTAACTAGCTTAGCACGCATATGGACTCACACACACTGCGCCTGGCTTACGCCGCGCGCATGTTAGCATGCTGGTGTTGGCGTCCGTCTCGAGCGCCGCTCGTGTAGCCGTGGACTCCCTGCCAGTCTGTTTTTCTCCAAACAAGGTGACCTCAGATGTTTTGCTCCGCTCGCCTTTGTGGAGCTGCGACCGGCTGCAGCAGGTGGCTCCTCTTGTAAGAATTTACAGCTTCGTTCTTCTGGTTCAATGCAAACAAACCAAGTTTTACGGCACAAATACTGAGGGGTCACGGTCCCTGTGGTTTGATTGTGCCACGGTGAGGAAGCAGCATGGCTTAATTCACCCCGCGGTACCTGCCAGATGTAATCGGAACGTCCAAATTCAAGTTTTACAGTTTTACAGTGTGAAGTTTACGGTCATGAAAAACTGAACGTGAGGAGGGCTCATGGGAGAGGATCCGCAACAACAGCCGCAGCCCAAAGTTCAAACACATCTGAAAGCTATCGATGAATTTGATATGACCTTTGTTGTTGTTCTGTGTGTGTGTGTGTGTGTGTGTGTGTGTGTGTGTGCATGCGTGTGTGTGTGTGTGTCTGTCTGTGCCTGGAAGCCTCCCTTGCCATAATCCAGGCGTCTTAAGGAAAACGGAGGATTTAACAGGACTAAAAAGCAACAGGACTCAGTTGTGAGTCTTTTTTTTTCTGGGTAGTTTTTTTCACTTTTTGTGCAGGACACTTTGCTTGATTATGTATCATGCAGATACGTTTCTAGTATGTTCATGAACCTCATCTCCTGGGGACAGAGAGGACACTGATGCGGTGGATTGACCCTTTAAAAGGCCTCTGATCCCGCCGTAAAAGCCCGAACGGGCCCGATCACGGAGCGTTGAGCGTTTTCTCGCCCTGATAAAAAATATCGCCGCTTTCATTCGTCATGTTTGCGCAGAAAGGTTCTTTCCACATTTCGGATGTTTACGTGAATATGAACTGGAGTAAAAATGTAATCAACGTCCGCCTCAGCCTGGGCTGAAATTTGTAATAATGAGCGCTGTCAAGCTTTTATCCAGAAACTTACATCACGCCATCAGTGTTTGGGAACTCGAGCCTCCCCAGCCCCTCCGCATAGTAAACTTCCTCCTTGTTTCCATAAACCTTTGACCCATGTGGCGTAAATATGCGGGCGCGCGTCTCGCTGGTGCGGCGCTTTAACCTGCTTCGCATCAGCCAGTGTTTTGACTGAGCTCCGCCGCTGCGCTGCTTTCCCATGTGTTCCTCCCCGCTGGCCGCCGTTCTCACGTTAATCCCATCTGCCAAATAGTTCCAAACACCGCAGGCTGAGGTTTAATCAGCTGGAACCGCAGCGGCGAGCTCCCATCACCTCATGCGTGCGCACGTAGCGACGACGGGGCGACCCCGCCGCTGACGGGCACTCGGCCGCGTTTGCGTTCGCCCCCCCCGCCTCCTCCCTCCCCCCCGAAAGCGCCGCCCACTTTTTGACCTATTTGATATTCAGACGTCCCTCTGCAGAGGCGCAGATCATCCAAAGGTCTTCATATCAGATGAGGTGAGAACCGCGCCGTCTTGCCGCGAGGACCATCCAGAGGTCACCGCTGTTTTTCACCGAGCGTCCGCGTAACTACAAAGCGCTGTAATCCAGCCCGCTGGCTGACCCGAGCCGCGCGCGCCGCCCGGGCTTCAGTCTCAACCTCGTAATCTGGTATCACTGTCAACAGAAAGTCCCCGGCCTCGGATACGCCATCGCATGACATCACCCGCCGACGCGCCGCGTGTCCCACCTGCCGTCGGACCGTTTATGGTTTTGCTCACCTGCGTTCCTGGTCGCTTCTCATTGGCCGCTCACATTTCTCAGGAACTCTGTCGGTATACATTTCAGCCGTAGGTGCCGATTGGCCACGTCTGGAGTAACTGGATACTTCATCTCCCCTCGCCAGCGATCGAATGATGTTACGATACTGAACAAAACATGCTGATGACACGGAGATGAAATCAAACGAAAACAGCAGAGCAGGTGGAGACGACCCACGCGGGGATCATGTGTTTGCTTTAGTGTGCCGTGACCTCACAGCAGCAGCAGCAGCAGCAGCAGCAGCAGCGAGGGTTCTTGCAGAGGAACAGCGCCGCGATTAGAGTTAGACTGGCCCGACGCTCAGCTGACCCTGGCCACCACTACTGTAACATTATTTGGAGATAACCTGGATGCAAAGAACTGGAGGGAGGAGAATGGAAGCATGCGTCAGTACGCGGTGAAGAGACGCCTGGTTCTTCCTGGACGACTGTCGTGTGTCTGGTTGACCTCACTAGCGTTGAGATCTGGACCCACGGCAGTTGTGTGCTGACGTGCAGCTGCTAACAGCTAGCCGCTACACTGACTGGGTGACCAGAGGCTGGTAAACATCTCAGCCGTCTCTATTTCTGGCGTTTGCTGGTCAGAGAAGAAAGGACCATGGTCCACCCGTCCTCCTGTCATAAAAGTCAGCATCTTCTCAAAATGACTCCAAAACTTTGCTTTAAAGATAACTTTACGCATTAGAACGGTAAACGCTGGATCTAGTTAGCGTTTCCACAGCAGACCGTAGCGTACATGCTAGATGGGGTTTATTCCAGATGTCATCATGTGGAACCTCCTCCAGGTCTTCCTGTCCACACACTCTGGCTGTTGTGGTCTTTGACACCAGGATAATCACTGCTTAGCTTTTAGCTTGTGGTCCTTCGTGGCTCGGCTGTTGGCTGGCAGTTCTCCGCATCCTCTCTGAGAGACCAGCTGGAGAACCTTCTGGAGAACCTTCTGGTTCCTCGCTGTAACTCCTCCCTTCCCTCTCTATTAGGCGCTGCCGTTTTCCACAGAAAATCCAAAAATCTGGAATCTCCACCGGTGAAATGGATGATACATTCAAACATGGCACGTTTGTGCTTGTGGTTTCTTCCAACTGTTGCGTCTCGATTTGTGTGACCAATCAGAGACCACCGGGTGTCTAGCTCTGCCCTTTAGGTACGGGATCAGTGTGCTAGGTACCCCAACGGAGGGGGAACCAGGATCAGGAGGGTCCGCTTTCTTTGGTACCGTCCACAACTTTAATCAGGGTAAACGCCAAAGAATGCAAAGCTAACCGTGGCTGCTTCTCTAAAGGTTGAATGTGCCACATTTACGCATTAAAATGTAAAAAAAAAAACACTCACTAGACCTTTTTCAAACATTTTGATGATTTGTGCTTAAATGACTGTAAACGTTGTCCGACAACATGCAATAACATCTCATGTCCTTCCCTCCTCCAATCACAGCCTCCTCGAGCTCTCCTCCGAGCTGCCGTGGCTACCTGCTCCCTCTCAAACCCTCCACAGTCTCTCCTCCAACACTGGGCCGCTTGTTGTGACAGAAATTGCTCGTTATCAACCAGGAAATTTGTCTGGGTCTGGCCCGGGCCGGGATTGGCCAGCCCTGGGCCAAAACAAATCCCGCCAGCTGCTGCCTCCTGCTCTGGTTTGCTGAGCGGCGAGCGCGTACGATGTATCCCAGCATCCCCCGAGCCAATGCACATTTCCTGTCCGTTTCCTGCTGAATATCAAAGTGCTGTAAAGACTCATCAGGAGACGCCGCTGCTGCGCACAAGCGCTCGGTGTTCCCACGAGCCGCACATGGTTGCAATTAGCGCTAAGGTCTCCCTTGTCCTATTGTCTGTTTTTATTTCCTTTAAGCAGGGGAGCGTAATCTCAGAATATACGAAAAACTGAATTTTGAGGCCGCGGGAGGAATGAAAATAGAGCAAACGTAAACTGCAGATACTCGGGGATGGCCGGTGAAACCAAAGAGTTTGTGTTCCTTGGAAGAGCCACGAGAACGCGTCGAAGAACCTACAGCTGTCAGTTCGGTGAGAGAAAATTCACGGCAGCAGGATTCGACCAGAAATGGGAAGGGAGGGGGGACGCGGAGGCTTCCGGGTTTTTCACTGCGCTAAATCAACGCCTGTCTGTCATTTTACAGGCTGAAATTTCTCCAAAAATGACAAAAAAAGAACCAATTTATAGTGATTTCTTTGACAGATGTGGAAGTTTTCTTCAGGACAAATTATCCTCCACAAACTGTCCTCAGAACGCATCACAGACCCACACCGGCCTGCACACACACGCACGGATGTGGCAGTTTATATCACAGTGGTGGGAATGAGAGGTAATTAGGTCCTTATGAGGTTTTACGAGATACTTGGTAAAATTGCCATTGTTTACGAGACTGTGTAAGTGTTGATATTAGCATAACAAATCAATATATAAGCACTTTTTAGGAAGTTGTGCTGATCGAAAGCAATCCAAACTCCAAATCCACACTCATTTTTGGGTTTGAAACAGTAGCTCCTTCATTAACGTAACAAGATTTTTTTCCTTTTATCTTTTTATGAAAGTATTAATGTTAAAGGTGAAAGATGCTCCTAGCGGCTCCTGCTGTGCATGAGCAGCCCTGCAGGTCGTCAAGGTTGATAAGCGTGAATTAAAAATCTCATAAAAATACATCATTTTAGCAAGTAGCAGAACACGCAGGGCAGCTTGTTTTAAGAGTATTTACTGTTGCACAACGTTAAATGTCGTCTGAAATAAAGACGTGTTGTGTCAAACAAAAATAAAAAGACAATTTGGTGTAATTTCATAAACTTTTCGTCTTTTTGACCAGTGTTAGATTCTTGTGCTAAAATGTTCGCATGTGGACTAGCATGTCATGTTAGCCTGGCCTTGCTAGCAGAGAAATTGTGTCTTTTAAGTTTAACATTCTTGTGCTGCAGTTTAGTAAAAGCTACTCGGATGTGCGTAAACATTAACAACAATAACCTCGAATAAAAGCCACAATAGCTGATCAAAGCTAGCATTCAAAGGTTAGCTTTTTGTGTTGTTGTTGCTAACAGCGAAGCACTACCTTTGTATGCCAATGCAAAGAGTTAACTTGAGATAAAAGTGCTGTGGAAAGTGAAAACACGATTAATGCAGCTCAGTATTTTACATTCTGAATGTGTATTTTTGCTTTTTTAAGCACCCGAGCCTCAGCATGGCGCTCAGCTGCACATCTGCCAGCTGTTAATATCTTGTCCATGTGACTGCAGTATGTTTTTCTTGGTATTTATGCAACCATTTTACACCGATTGTTATGTTTAGGACAAAATATTTTGAAGAGATTTCAGAGATTATTTCTAAAACCATCCCGAAATATGAAACTATGTCTGTGTTGTGATGTGGTCTTACAAATACTAATGTTTCTTTAGTTCCACCTGTTATTCTATTGGAAACATAAAATACATTGAGAGGATCTGACACTGAAACTTTTGAAATAATATTTTCCCGTTATATTTAAATAGTTGACTATGCCAGATTGGGAGAGCAGAATGTGAGGTGAGACCGGGTCGGGTACGGGTCGGGGGTTTGGACCTGATGTCGAGCTTCCAGCCAACAGAGAGGAAGTAAATAACATTCAGCTGAATGTGGAGACCTCAAAGATTTTGCCCCTATGGACGCACCATGAATGCGTGCTGCAGTGTGATTGGTCGGCCGGCGCCGCCACCATGGATGGGTTGTTTCTCCAGCTGGAGATACCGTGTCTCACCCTCTGGCCCTGTTGAATATCAAACCTCTCAACCGCACAATCTTTAATCCATTTTACAATTAAAATTAATACAAGTATAGAAAGTATATTATTATACATAATACTGTTGTTATATGTAATTTATGTATCTAAATGCATCAGCCTTAACCCAGTGTAGTACTTCTCTCATAATAAATCCACAATTAAGGATTTATTTGCCTTAATAAAGTCACAAAAAATGCATTGTTTAGCATTAATACGTGCAGAGTTAACTGCTAATGAATTCATAATAAAGTAAGTATTGATCTTAATGAGGCAATAAAAAAGTTAGCAGCAACGCTAAGCAGCAACTTATAAGATTTAAATAACCTTCATAAGCATTATATTAACTGTTAACAGGCTTATTATAATGTCTCATAACCCCACAACATCTTATAAGTGCTTCTTCTCCCACAAGCCGTTTGAGAAACTGCCGCTCGGTTTATTTCAGAGTCTGAAAGGACCCGAAATAAAACCTGCTGATTGCTTGGTGATGCTTTTATGGAGCACTGGAATCCAGCAGTTAGCTTTTTATGGTTCTCTCGTCCTCCACGTTGGTCCTGTGTCTTCTCCTCAGCTCCGTGTCCGCCATGAAGTTGCAGTTCAGCGGAGTGAATTTCAAGGTAAAATCCCTTCATCCTTCCTCCTTCGTCCTTCCTCCTTCTTCCTTCGTCCTTCATCCTTCCTCCTTCCTCCTTCCTCCTTCCTCCTTCCTCCTTCCTCCTTCGTCCTTCATCCTTCCTCCTTCCTCCTTCATCCTTCGTCCTTCATCCTTCGTCCTTCGTCCTTCATCCTTCGTCCTTCATCCTTCGTCCTTCATCCTTCATCCTTCCTCCTTCCTCCTTCCTCCTTCCTCCTTCTTCCTCCATCCTTCGTCCTTGGCTCTTCGTCCCGCTGGACTCGTCCCACTGGCAGTTGCTGTAATCGTCATTTCCTCCTCGTGTGCACTCCAGGACTCCAAAGGTTCCCCCGACAGCACCTGACGGAGTTAACTGAGGTCAGGAGGAGTCTGGACTGGAGGAAAGTTATTCCTGTTTGCGTCTCCACGTGACACTTTGATGCTATTAAATCTTTTTTTTTTGGTGCGCCCAGGCCATGTTTTTATTTTAGCGCAGGGCTCACAAACGGCCGCCATTCCCACCGGCTCGTGTTGCAGCGCTGCCGCCGTGCCTGCTGTTATTGCTGGACGGGCCGCGGCCCGGCGGAGCGGCCGCGTGTCCTGCCGAGGTATTTCTCAGCACCGTTGTAATGACAAACCTTCCCGTGCCCTCTGACCCACAGAGCCGAGTCCACCATCGCACAGTAGCAGAGTGATTCCAGATGGAGGGAGTCTGCGGCGGGGAGGCCTCCACGCTGCAGCGTCACCGCCACAGTTCGGTGAGTGAAATTCCAGTATTGGCCAACGGTAGTCGGAGCGCTGGCTGGGCACGTTCCCGAGCCGGCTCGCCGTATATTGACCCGCGCGTGATTGATGCAGATTTGCGGACAATTAAGTCCATTATTCCAAACATTCCCAGGTGTTTCATGTAAAAGAGAGATTTTTCTTCCTCCTCTCGCAGTTTTACGGTTTCTGCGAAACTCATTGCGATCGGTGTGCATTGCCGTCGGCGCACATTTCAAAGGAGCGTCTCCGCTATCAGGTGACTTCTCACCCAGTTACGTTCTCCCCGTGCCGGCAGCTCGGCCCGCAAAACCTTCCTCAAGCTCCGGTCCAACATGTGCGGCCGCGCTAATGACATAAACAAGCCCCATCAATAAGAAAAACAGGTGCTCCCTCCAACGCGCTGCGTTCTCATGTCAGGACGCACTTGGGTCAGCGGTCCAAAAACCCGGGTGACCTTTGGAGGGGAGACGCATTTCCAAAAAGTGTTAGTCACCATTGAGGAGAGGAAAAGAAAAAAAAAAAAGATTCTCAACAGGATCACTGAGCCTGGCTCAGCTGCTGGGGCGTCTCGCCCGGGCTGAGCGCCTCTGCGTGTCCATGTTGGGCTAATAGAAACGGTCTTTCTTGGACCGGGAACCTCTTAAGTGTCAAATGCCGTGAGGGCGCATATGCTCAACAAATTATGCAACATTACGCACTCTCAGAATTTGACAATGAGCTCAATTGGCAAAGAGGAAGGCATTGAGAGTTTCAGTGTTTTCTCCTCGTCTGCGCCTCGCCGGCGTTATCCAGCCGTGTTACTTCTCCCTTCCGAGCGGCCTGAAGTGGGTGCGGGGGTCACCCATCATAGTCCAGGTCACCTCGAGTGTCTTGAGCCTTGTTTTCTGACCACAGCTTCACAAAATTCTGGGGTTCGTCGCTGGATGTGTGAAACGCGTAAACGTCCGTCGAGTTTTGTGCAGATTTGTGGCTGCTGAGTTTTGTAAAACGCTTCCCCAGACTGACTGAAAAAAAGCAGGATGACATATAAGGTCGGGTTTTTTTTGTTACTTTGAAGCGACGGCTCTGTGAGCGCCGAAAACTATTTAGATGCAACATCTGAAAAACATTTTCAAAATGTTCATCTTCTGGGGCATCGTGACCAAGCGCGACTGGGCCAAGCTAGATGCTAAATGGTTCTAGCTAATGAAAAAGAACTCGGGCAAAGACTTTCTTCTTCATGATGTTCTAAGCTGTCTGACTCAGTGCCAGTAGAACCCAGTAGAACCCCAGCCGAATACAGCCAGAATCGTGGTGCCACCTTTCAAGAGAGAAGAACCTCATTCATGAACTCCAGCGGGGTTATGAGTACCCTGGGATCTGTTCTAAGCGGATCCAAACGGATTCATCCTGTGGATTCGACCCAGCTGGGTCTGCCAATGTTCACGCAACATTTCACCCACAGACCCACAGAACTACAGACATACTACAGACCTACAGACCCACAGAAATACTACAGACCCACAGACCTACAGACCCACAGAAGTACCACAGGCCCACAGGCCCACAGGCCCACAGACCTACAGACCCACAAACATACTACAGACCCCTAGAACCACAGACCTACAGACCTACAGACCTACAGACTGACAGACCCACAGATCCACAGACCCACAAACATACTACAGACCCACAGAACCACAGACCTACAGACCCACAGGCCCACAGACCTACAGACCTACACATCCACGTGGAGCCAAACCTCTAACAAGGATAAAAATGGACATAA